>JAUMHH010177818.1:0-15377 GCA_032359455.1 Chlamys rubida
GTAATTTTCTCACACAAACTAATGACGTAACAATCAATACCTGCTCACAAGAGCAGATAACTCTGCAATACGAAAAAGATGGAATAGCAATAATATATGAATCGCAAAATTAACAATGTGCAAACATAGATTTTACCTGTGAATGGCGAATATTTGTCAGGGCGAAACTTTCCTGGTGTACAGTATTCATATAAAAACTATTTCTACTTCCTTAATATTTAATACATCTTACAGTAAATTATATGATATTAACACCCACGTTTTCAATAGCCATGACTGCCTTGTACAAATATGCTGCCAAAACCTGATGCACATTTTGTAAAAAATTGGTCATAAGCGCTAGCCTTGTATGGGAACTGCTTTGATTTTGTAATAATGATCAGATTGACACTTCCCAACAAAAAAATTAAATTGTAAATTACTTTTATCATTCACTTTAATTTTTTTTCATAAATTGTTGCACAGTTTTAGGATCATTTTCGTAATCTGTTTATGAATGATTTGCTGGAGATATAAGATCGAATTTGAAATCATTACAAACGTGTTTTTGTTTGTTTTGTACCTGGTATTGTAATTATTCTGTTTGTTGATTGTTTGGTTCACTATTAGTTCGATATCTAGTGCTTGGATTTCAGGAGACATACATTGGCTGTGTTGATTGATATGTGTGAATGAATTTGTTGTAGGATATTTAAGAAATGTATAAGAGTTATTTTTGTGTCATTGTCCAGGACGATTTCGAAAAATTCAATCATCTTCAAAAAAAAAAAAATATTGGGGCCATTTCTTAGTAGTGTATTGTGAAGTTATCTTGTGGGTTTTCAAGTGACTCGGATGATTTACCATCAAGTTACACGTTATTTAAAAGATTCTCACTTAGAAAGCTTACATGGAATGTGTTTCCTAATAAGAATTGTTCGGATAATCTCGCAATAGTACTATATCATTGTACCAGTTTTAATTTTATTTCAAATTACAACAGCAAAACCAACATCATGACACCTTTTCATTTTGGAGGACACTTCCTCATGATGTTTTGGAGTTTTCGAAATCGTTCATTCATGGTAACATAGATCAATTTAAGGATATATATATGCTAGTATATTGTGAGGTGTGTACATTCTCTGATGAAGAGTTACTTGTTTTCATGGTATGGATTGCTTTAAGGGTTTTGTTGATTATTTAACAAACATATTTGAAAAGTGCACAGGAAGGATTATGTTTGTTAGCTCTGCATTAACTCATTGTGATGTCATACCAGTTGATGTTATTTTTCTGTGAAAAAAGCCTGAAGAAAGGTGTAACGTAAGCTAAAGCTTAAGGTACACATGAATGAATTAACATTTTACATTTCTCAAGGGGGTTGGAGACACAACGTCCCTTATAAGCTGAAAATCCAGTGCAATTTGGATGATAACTGCCGTTGATACATGTACATGTAGTATACACAGTCCCTGTTAATTGCTCATCAATTAATTCTAATGGAGCAGGGACAACATGGCAGAATCTTGCTCATAGACGATTTATGTGTTGACATGTTTCGGCTAAAAGATGAGCCGTCATCAGGTTCAACACAATGTCTGAATAAATCATCTATGAGCAAGATTCGGCAGTGTTGTTCTCCCTCCGTTGGAATATTCATTTTACGTTTCTGTACAACTTTCATAACCGTGTTGACTCGCATTGTGTACATTTCAGTTTATTGCTTGGAATTTTCGGTTGGAAATATTGTCAAATTCCAATCTTGTCATAGATGCATCTTTTGTAAATGGAATTAGTCTGTACATTTTAATAAAGATTATTAATTTCAACAAATTTTATTAGAAAAAGTCCTGTCAAAGGATTTGGCCAAGTAAGCAGAGCTTTTATTAGTCTTCTTCCGTTAACTCCCTTTCATTAAAGATTATGATATAGTGAAAACGTTTTTAGAAAGAAAAAAAAATCTGATTTCGTAGTAAATAACGAACAACCTCTACCTCCAGTGAATCCTACCGTGCACCACACCTCATTTATAATACTTTGGTGCACAATTCAGCCCGATTTTGAAGGTGAGGCATTTATAATGTTGAATATTCAGTTTAATGTTGTATTAAATTAAACTTTTTACAACTTGGTAGTAACAGTGTGATTATTATTATTCTTGAGAATAACCTCTAATCCTGGTGCCTACTTTTTTTTTTTTTTTTTTTTTTGCATTAAACGTTATAGTGTTCATTAGAATTGTTGATATCACAAATCTTGTAATGGAAGTAATGTCCTACAGTTATTATCATATGACTGTGAAAGCTGAACTTGGATTCATGGTATCATAGTATGAATGTTCAGTGGTCATCACAGGTTCAGTAGATAAACATCATTGGTTCAGTAAACATCATTGGTTCAGTCAATATCGTAACTGGAATAGCCCATATCATTAGTTCAGTCGATAAACATCATTGTAAGCATCATTGGTTCATTCGTAAACAAATGGTTCAGTTGATAAACATGGGTTCAGTCATGAACTTAAATGGTTCAGTTGATAAACATCATTGGTGAAGTTGATAAACACCATTGGTTCAGTTGATAAACACCATAGGTTCAGTTGATAAACATCATAGGTTCTGATAAGCATCATAGGTTATGATAAACATCATAGGTTCTGATAAACATCATAGGTTATGATAAACATCATAGGTTATGATAAACATCATAGATTATGATAAACATCATAGGTTATGATAAACACCATAGGTTCAGTTGATAAACATCATAGATTCAGATAAGCATCATAGGTTCTGATAAACATCATTGGTTCAGTTGATAAACATCATTGGTTCAGTTGATAAACATCATAGGTTCTGATAAACATCATTGGTTCAGTTGATAAACATCATAGGTTTAGTTGATACTTCATTGGTTCTGTCAATATCGTAACTAGGTCAGCCCATATCAGCAGTTCAGCCAATAAACATCATCAATGCAGTCGTTTACATAATTAGTTCAGTTATTTACTTAATTAGTTCAGTCGTTTACTTAATTAGTTCAGTTGATTAACATCATTTGTTCAGTTGACAAATCATGATTGGTTCAGTCATTTTATTTGTATTTTCAGTTTAATTTCCAAGCATTTTTTCTGTCAACAGACATTAATTAAAACCAATGTCATTTGTTCAGTAGAATCTTGCAAAAAGTTTTAGAGAAACCAGTAAATTGTTCTAGAACATAGCTTTTCAGTGAGCCAGCTTTCAAGCAGAATATTTGAAAACTTGTACACTGAATTAGTATCCACACTTCAGAGACATAAGGTTTCATCAAAGACTTGTAACTCTCCTCACAAGTGACATAGAGAGAAAATGTGTTTGAATGAGGTTGACCCTGGATACCGACTAAAAAGCAGATTCGGGAAGAAACGTTTTATTTTATGTCTGTACAATAGAATATGAATTCTGGAGATCTATTCAGAGTTGTTAAGCAACAGAAATTCTATTTCAGAAGTTCATCAGATTTGTATTTTGTTAGTTGTATTTATCGAGATATTATATATATTTAAGGATTTGTCTAATGCTGTTTATCAGTTCATGATGAAAAATCTGTCAAACATTGCCCAATGTAATCATTCTTGTACTAGCATTTTAAACTGCGAATCTTTTGAAATAATCTGTTATCATCGTTGTTGTTCATTATCACAATATTGGTTTTGTTTTGATTGAATGTAGTGGAAAGCTACTAGAGACCTCATAAAAATATAATTTTCTTTTGTCCAATTTCAGTTTTTTCTTTTCTTTTTTTCCAAACGAATCATTGAAGAGTGCATTCATATTATTCATTGAAAATCTACATTATTTTAGTGTACAAAGATTTGTTAGACATCTATGTACAGTAAAACCTGGTTATAATATCACCATTTCTCGAGGGAAATCATGGCGTTATAAAGCGGTTTGGCGATAACCTGAGGGACACACAAGAAAGAATTGTTAAGAAAAAGAGAAATGTGGAAGTTGAACTATGTTGGCAGTACGCGAGTTGGCGATATGAATGAGGGGCATTATATCGAGGTTTTACTGTATAGCGTTATATTTATTACAGAGACACCTGATTAATTATTCATCGTATTTAATTTTGTGGACAATAGTGGTAGGGATAGGGGTACATCCCTATAAGATACCGGTATATATACTAGACACATGTTGTGGTTTTATCATTGTTATTTGCAAGAAGTCCATGTTTTTAGTACAATAAAAAACGTACAATTTTTTCTCCAAGTGAAATATACAACAAAGGTACTAGGGTATACAAGTATTATTGTCTGAACAGGAAAAAATTCAGATATTTTGTTAATACTGATAAAATATTCATCAGTTCTGATATAGAGGTTACCCAACCTGATAGTTGGTTATCGTGTTTGTGTAAAGAGACCAGGTTTACCGAGTGTGTGTGTGTGTGGGGGGGGGGGGGGAACAATTGCCATGAATATGATGTCACCGTAGGAGATACCGTTGCAAAGCACAGTAACTGCACGTCGTAACTAGAAGTTGACCAATGAAATAACATCATTGGTGTTACCCAGTAGTGGGTAACAAACATGTTTACCACTAATGAGTTGGGAGTGAGGAAACCTATTGAGGATGCGAGAGAAAAATGAAATACCTAATTTTACATCTCAGAATTGAATTAAATGTAGCCTGTTCAGACAGTAGATGTGTATCAGAATCGGTAACAAGGTAATGAATCGGTATACATTCTATTTAACTCATTCACCCCTGAAATTTCATAATGAACTATACCAACCTATGAATTGGAAGAGTTCTAATGTGTCTTCAGGGGTGAATGGGTTAGAAATTATTTTCACATACGAGTATACATGTACAATTTTCAAACAAATATTTCAGCCTAATGATTCAGTGTCACAAAAGCTAATAATTTTTCAACCTTGTACATAATTCTGAAGTTTTCAAAACCAGGAGTTTTTATAGGTTTGTATGGATGTATCTGGTGTTGGTGTGTAAGCATTAATAAAAGATTACTAAATACTTAGGCATTATATTACACTTGTACATCAACTTCAGGATAACATACATGTATTGAAATTAATTTATTCATGTAGAGAAATCATTTTAGCAGGCTTATTGTATATGTATTGTTGTTTAAACTTCATTTTACTTACAAGTCAGTTACATTGTATATGAAATATTCAGAAAATATATTTTCATTTAATATTTGTTTAGTATATTGGTAAGGTAAATGAGGATGTAAGTAAAATGTGCTGAAAGTTTCCTATAGACTGCACCCAAAATCTTCATTCTCTTCATTCAAATACACTTTGATGTAAAAAATAAAATCTTTGTTAGACATTTTTTTTTTTAAATAAATTATAGCTTGCTTTCTTTAAGTTATGAAACACTGGATGTCAACCTTTAAAGAGGATTAGTCACTAAGATACGTTTTTGATAGACTTACCTCCCTTTGATTTACCTCCCTTTGATCTAGCACCTAGTTTTGATAGACTTACCTCCCTTTGATCTAGCACCTAGTTTTGATAGACTTACCTCCCTTTGATCTAGCACATTTTTACCCCCCATTGAGTGCATTTAAGGATCTCTGTCCCACTGCATTGTGTTTTTTCCTTTATACAGCAACCTCCCAATTTTGATGTTACTGTAGCACCATTGGACAAGGACACGTTCATTGACCAGGTAGCTCATTCTGTTAGAGCGATAGTCTGACAATCTGAAGTCCAGGGTTTGAATCCCAATCTACACCCACTGATTTTCCCAATCAGAACACTGTTTATTTCATCTCTATTTTTTTGAGTGCTGCAAGGTATGGTGTTCTATTCATAAATATATTATCAAAGCAATAGTCATGCTGGTAAAATCAATTTCCAGTGCATAGATACAGTTTCTGCAGTGGTATGGGGATCCCTAAATAAAAAAAAAATAGTTTTCCTTTTTTAAGATAAATAGTTGGTGTTTGGAAGAGTAAACACTGAAGAATTATTTTAGAGCCTTCATATTAGATTTCTGTGGTACTGTTGTGTTTGAAATCAGCTCATTTTGATTAAAATATGGTTCAGCAGATTTTGATTAAAGTATGATTTAGTCTTAAGATTTGCTTGCTTGTTTGAAGTTGTTTGGAATAGTATACATAGTGCACAGCTAACGATCTGATCAGTTTGTTCTATGTACCATCACATTGATATATGAAAGAGAATCCCTGCCCAGAAATACACCTTTATGTGTAGTGCCTGTGTTATATACAGCTGGGGCGACACCAAATCTGTACATGTTTATCTGGTAGGGTTGGGGTGGTTAAATGGTTGCTGATTAATTTTGATGAATTATGTTTTGTCCATTATCAATTCAATTTTCATGGAACAAGAATCTGACTGATTTAAGAGCCCAGGAATATTTTCATAAGTTTATATCAGTTTGAATATTTTACTAACGAAATTAACTTTTAAAGTATTCCAGTTGTTTTCATGTTGAATTATTTCTAAGCTTCTCATAAATACTTCAGAAAATATGAAAATAACTCATTCACCCCTGAAGTCACATTTGAACTCTTCCAATTCAAAGGTTGGTATAGTTCATTATGAAATTTCAGGGGTGAAGGAGTTGATATGACTGAGATGTTGTAATGTGAAAGTGAAAGAAATTAAAATTGATTCGATAGACTACATCAAAACATTGTGTAATTTGATGCTCAAGATGTGTATAGCGAAGTTTAAGGATATGTGAACGAAGGCAAAAGAGCAACAACTAGTTTGGTGTGGCCTAAACACATGTCTGTTCTTTCCTTATCAACTGTGATCTGTGAGGGTGTTGGGAAGTTGTTGTGAAAACCAATCAGTCAGGCCAGTTCAAACTTTGAAATATATAAATAAATGTATATTATATGAAATAAAAACGAGTTGTTCTTTTTTCTCAACATTATTTTTTTTGTATCTGCGTATTAATTGATAACATCGATCCTCACTGAAGTTTGCACAGTAACTACGTGTAGCATTTTCAAAATTACAATCGTGATCAAATTCTATCTCAATGGCAATACGTGCAAGTTCGTCCTTAAATAAGAGCAGTGTTGTAGTGTTGGCAACATACGCTGGTGTTTCCAACAGAGAACAGACAGAGATATTTCAGGCTACTTCGAGGTCGAAGTTTGAAGTAGTGTGCCAAATTTATTTTGCTTTTACCAGGAACGTGACGATTGATTGTACTGATCTTGTTGTTCATTATCTCCTTCATCATGGTGACACACTATATCCCTTTCTGCTCAAGCGTTTCCAATTCGTCTTTTGGTGATGTTGGAAAAAATCATCCAAGCTCCTTGCTGGCAAGTTATATGTAAACCCTGCAGCTCACCATTGTACCGGTCCTTCCAGATGTGACACTGTTGGTGATCCAGGTTTATCCTGACAATGGTGGTATATGTTCGACTCTTGCATTCCTTGGTGCCTGCTGCAGACGGTGTTTCAGTATCATTGGGGAGGGGAGTCGGTTTGCCTTGAGTGATGTTGTTAATAGTAACTCCTAGTCAGCCGGTTGGTGATATTTGCCCATGTGGTGTCGAGCCCATGTTTGGTTTTCCTACCGAGAAATTCATTTCACCAATTCTTACCACTTACAGGAGAGGGGGAATAGAGAGAGAACAAAATGCTTTATGCGTTTTTAAAGCTAATTTATTAACATGACTTTGGACCTCATCACTTGAACTAGATGTCTGCTTTAAGGATTTCAAGGAACAGATTCTAGAAGCCCCGTTTTCTTATCACCCAAACTCAATGGATGATTGTCGGAATTCTTAGATTGATGAACACACTTGCCTTCGTTACATATCTGCAAGAAGAAAAATAAGTGACGCTGTATTAAATCCAGGAAACAATTTAGTTTCAATTAAGAATTTATTCATATGTGTGTAGTAGAATAAAATAATTATGCAAATATGGTGATTTTGAAACAGTTAGGTAATGAAGTTATCTGCTACCTTACGCATACCTGTTATAATTATCTTAATCTTATTGCATATATCTGTAATATTTCCTTCTTTTGGTTCAGTAACATTATTCTGTATTATTTAAGTTTGCATCTAAAAGAATGAAAGAATGGCTAATTGCTTATGAAAGGACTTATTTACACAGAGACAATTAAAAAGATTAATGAGAATACGACCAAGTGTTCCGGAAAGGCTTGCAGACGACACCTGCTAAACTGAATTCGTCGTATCTTTGTAAACTCTCTGTCATAGTAAGTAACCGACTTGGGACACCATCGGCATTACCTACCTTGCCTTGACCACAGTCCGAACCTTCCATGGCCAGAATACGTTGACAGTAATTCGTGTTTTCGATTTTACAAAATATTCCTTGGGAGCAAATTGTAGTGTCTGCTACCTGTAGATCATAGAGTACATTAACATATCAATTAATCACGTTACCCAAACATTATCTTGTTTGATTAATTAGTTTTGGATTCACACAAATGATACTGATAAGGATTCAGGGTTTAGCCTGTAAGGTTTGACCTGTCCATTTTTACATGATTTGACTATGGTTTGGAGTGTAAACAAAATTGCAAATTAAATTTTTAACTTCATTAATCGTTATTGCAGTATCAAGAGAACAAAAATTAAAACAGGTAAGACATAATCCACCCACTTAAAATGGAGGCAAAAACGCAGTACCTTAACACACAATTTTATTCATATTTCGCTCCACCACGCTATGAGGAACAGATGGAAGTAATTCTTTGACTCGTAATGTGTGTCATTCATCTACTGAGGTAACATATTCCATGAACATCTTCTCCTTGTTGAGACAAAAATGGGTCGCATGCTCTTGGTGAGTATTTGTTTTGATTATTTGTTAAAATTGGTAAGCAAATACAATGTACGATACTTTCCATTTCAACACAACGAATGACCAACCAATGTAGCTTGCGTTATTTTATCGCTTTGTATATATTATCTCAATCAGTGACATGACATTTAAAACACTCGTCAGTCATATATGATAATAATGTAAATATAGTAATATAGTAAATCTCATTTGTTAGAAATCTGAAATTCTTATTTCAAACCTCAACGATATCATGTTTTTTGTCTGTTTCGGTCGATTATTCTCAACATGCATTTCTCTCAATATAATTATAAATCTGTGGCAAATGTGATTCATTTGCTTGAGAAAATAGCACATTGAGATATTCATAAAACCTATATATACAAGTGTAGCATTTTCAGAACTTTCTTTGATATCAAGGAGGTCGAAAGGTCGAAAATAAAACTGTTGCGAGTATTTCATGGTATACTGGTACTATATGAAACAGCAGCAGAGAGGTTGCAAGTACTATTATTCAACCTTTCTACCTTAACTTCCTATATTTCTTACCTGGCACACGAACGAGTTTATGCCCTGTCTTAATTTACACTGAGAATTCAGGTCATAAACTTGTCCTCCACTGGCTAGGCCGTGGTCTTCGTCGTATTCCTTCTTGGAAAAACTGTTCTTCTTCGTGCACATTTGATTACCCATTCTGTAGAAATTTAAAGGAGAAAAGGTATCCTTTTTTAAAGAGTTCATTTTTATAATTGAACCTCTCTACCAAATGTCCATAGGTGTAGAATGAAAATACAATACAGACCGTAATTGAACAAACTATTGAAACTTTCCCTTACGATCTTTAAGATTCACATTCGAAGCTTAATTTACCACGCCAAAGCGTGAGCACAAGATTGGAATCGGAAATTGTAGTCGATGTGATAAAACATCGATAAGAACAGAAAATATAGAGAGCAAACATTTAATATTATAATTTTGTAATAAGTCAATATGTGGTTTAAAGTTGGTACGAGGAAAATCAGATAACCTTGGATTTTTCTCCATTTCATTTTGATGATATGCTTTTTATGTACAGTGACTAGAAGTAATGTTTTTACTTTTAAGGACCGTTCTAAATCAAAGTGGTTTTAATCGACATTAATGAAATGCAGGAATTAATTAACAGAAAAATGAAATACATATATTTCATAATTGTGTTGTCTTATTGAATAAAAATACTGTTTTTACTAATTATATCCAAATTTAACAAAAACGAGTTATTAATCAGACTTCTTCCATTTGAGGACCTTGAGGTTTTAGTGGCACTCACTTGTTTAGGTATTTGTAAATTGCGTCTGAGGAACAAGCCGACCACCTCCACATGTGACTTGCCACTTTTTTCGTAGACGGTGCAGTAAATGCAGCCATTATGTATTGCTTGTCATCATTACAGCCAGCTGCCCCATCATGACTCGACCCGAGACTGTCGGAAACACAGAAATTAAAATCATCGTTTAATTTAAGAGGATAATTTATTGTCTTGGTGAGTGGTTTGTATGTGATATATCTTAACTTTAAGAATGCCTTGAAAAAACGCTTCAAAATAAAAAAAACCCATCAGTTCAGAGTTGGTCTTTTATAATTCAGTTACATCTGCATTAAGAAACCACATATATTGTCTGTTTAAAACAGATAGAGTCGCTGAATAGAGAATTTATATAAAGTACATTTTGTAAATGCTTATAACGGATGAGAAATGGTGGTCTTTTGAGAAATGGGATTGCTTTATGATGGTGCGGATTCGATTTTTTCGATTTGTTTTATATTTTACAAGAGAATGTTTAATTGACCTGACAAAAAGTTTATGTGAGCTTATGTCATGACGTAGTGGCCGTCGTCCATACGTCGGTCATTTTTTAAACACTTTCTTCTAAACAACCCCAAGGTCTGTGGTCCTAAATCTACCTATATCAGTTGCTATTGTGAAAAGGGAATCAATGTTATTCATGTCTGGAATGGGAAGGGGAGGTTGATTGTACATGTATATGTTTGAGTGATCCTGATGGATATATGTATTCTATTGTTGTTGTTTGTATGCTTTCTTTTATTTTTTTTATTGTTCTAGTATACCTTGGTTATTTATCTGTGTTTGAAGTAAAAAAAAAAAAATAACACACCATTGGAAATACACACAATATAGGGGTAATTCTTTTTGGATGATTCGTCCTTTTCTCTGCGTATTCAGTAAGACCTCGATATAATGCTCCTCGTTTCATTTGCCATCTCATTTACTGCCAACATATTTCATTGTTTTTTTCTTTCTTTCCTAAGAATTCCTTTATAAAGTTTCCTCAGTATAACATCAAACCCCTTTATAACGTCAAAATTTATCTAAAAAAAGAGTGGCAGTATAACGAGGTTTGGCTGTATTTCATTATTGTCTACATTCTTATCATGCCTGTATCATATTTCATATCTTATTTGCAAATCATGACCAAGCTGTAACCTTGACCTATATATCTTCCTAATCCACCTGTGACATTAACACTATTATCAATACAGATATGACCTACCTGTGACCTAATTCGTGAGACGCTGTCTGTCCGGTCGTACCGTATGACGCATCCTCTATTATGGATACCGCCATGCTCGGCGTGGAACACGTGGTGCCCTTGAATGCAACACCTGTGACGTATCAAAAAAGGTCAATTAAACATGTGCTAAATAGTTACTGTAATGGATAAAAGAGACGTTCAATGCCCTAAGAACAAGTTTAGTGGTTTTGTTTTTACTGGTAGACTGTATGCAGACAGGTAGACCACGAATACACCTTATGATTACCGACTTAACAATGCACGTAATGTTAATGAACTCGGGACACACCACAATACTTGGCAAATATAAGCAATGTGAATTTAAGCAATACATTAATGAATTATTTCATAGTATATACCTTTTCAAAAATATATGCATTCAAAAAATTCAAAATAGTCAACTTGACAACTTTCATTTGTATTTCAATACTTTTTGACAGTCGAATGGGTAATATGGAGAGAACGAAATATCATAAAATATTTAAACTCGGGGAAATACTAATAATCAATACTGAGTGTTTAAACTACCTATTAGAAACATCTAAAGACAATAATATTCAATGTAAGGTAACACAATATGTAATCAAGCTTGAATGAACAAAACACTTAATGTGTCGGCTATTTGGTTTAAACATATTTTATTGCAAATAACAGATGTTGCAAACGAATTGGACACAAGTTTTGCCAACTTATTAAAGTCCTCTTCAACAAATATTAATTGATTACAATACATATCACGCAATGTTAGAGCTACTTAAATATACATATGACAAGAAAGAATTGTAGTTAAGAGAAGGGACAAAGAAGAGATCGAGATATTTTTCAAAAAATATTGGACACATCTAACTTAAGTTTTATTGCATAATCTAATTTGTTTTTATCTGTATTGTGAGTCATGTGAGTGTTCATTTTCCACGTAGATGGAGCTTGTGATATACTGTTCACTATTTGCACACATTCAGCTGGTCTATTGTCCATTACATCCCGTACCTAGTTGCACTTTCTCTATGACATTCCTTCCTTGCTGTTAAAATCTGTTTCCACGACTACTTGATGTAATTAACATGATATAAAATAATACATCATTGATATGTGTTTCTGTTACAGGTGTTAATTGTATCAAAATATGATGATTTTCGTTATGTATTACTTTAAACAATTAATATTTTAAACACGAACAAAACAAATAAGGTTAATACAAACCCTCTCATAGTTTTAGGCATTTCGAAAAACAAGGATTCGAGTTCAGCTAACAAGGCATTGTGTAATGGAGGTTTGACATTTGATTTTAATCTAGATCAACGAATACAAATTTTTGCCAACAGTTACAATGTACATGTACAAATGAATTGTAGCTTTAAAAGAAGCTTATATTGTAAACGAACTCTCGTTAACACAAAAACTATCCGGGTTTCATGTAAACAATCAAACAGTTTATTTAATTTAAAATCCGGATCGTTAAAATCTAAGCTGTGTACCTAATTGTATTAGGAACTACGACTTAAAAATGTCAATGACCCATCAAAACAAATTGAAATAAATCGGGTTTTATATTAAAGCTACCATGGCCAATTATTTTTCGACGGAAATATCAAAGCAACTGTTGTACATTCACCAAATTCAGCTCCCACTGATAACGCATCAGCAACAGCATGGTTAAGTATATATCGAAAACATCCTCGATTCATGCTTTTTATAAACAAATCGTATCTTCTTACCCAATAGATCGGATTGCCAGCCATCCTCGTAAAATGCTAGGTCCCTTCTGTGGAAGCAAGACATTTAAAATTAGATTATGGGGTTGCATAAAAAGGGGGATATATTTTGTGAAATAAATATTCTTAGAAATAATTCCCCTATAAGCTGCATATAAAGATGAAAAGCATATATAAAAAAAAAGAAAACTGTTCGACGCGACTACGTTGCAAAACACCTTTTCCTTTGATTATTATTCGTAAAATATTGTGATATATCAAATATGAACATACATCCTACGGTTGTTTTTAGAATTATTCTGCGGTTTTATATGAATGAATATACAGACAACATATGATTTTTTGAACAAAGTGTGTAACAAGCCCAAGCCGAGAACAATAGATTTACATTTCCTTTCATTTTAAATAATATTGTCTGGTAGACCTGATTATGTGGATAGATAAAGTAGGTTGAGGAATATTTTCCTGTAGGTCCCTACAGAAGCGACTTCAAACTGAAAAGTGCACTTTAGTCTCTATGAATAATTAATAGTTCATAAACTGATCTTTATATGCCGTCGTAGGAAACATCATTTAAACAAATATATATATATTAAATTGACTTGAATGTCATTTTAGAGACTATAATTTGACTTGGAACAGTTATGTTAACCTTTAATTGAGATTGAAATGTTTAAGTAGATAGGCTTTTCTTAATTTTATTATAACATTAGTACGGTGTCTGAACTAACTTGTCTCACCTGTTTTTGTTTCAACCATTTTTCCATTTGAGCAATGAAAAATTGCCACTAAGAACTAAGAATTTTAACTTTGTTTGCATTCATGATGTATTATGTTCGTGAGTTTGTAAATATAATCGCTTACCTGCTGAATTGCATGGCATGGTCGAACTCCGGCAGATATTTCCTGTTACTGTATTGGTACTGTCCAAATAACTTCATGGCATTCTCAGCGTCGTAAATATTGTTGCCAACAAGGTATTTTGGTATCCATGGGAAACCATCTAAAGTCTTATCATAAACAGATAACAAGAAATGCATTTGATATAGTTCTGAACCGAAAAAGTGACAACAGAGGTAAATATGTCATATTTCTTTTTCTTACGTGTACAGTAAACAGTTGATTTGTATTTCCTTTTAGCACAATGATATATATTTAAATGATCCTTAATGAATATGCATATGTATGTATGTTATTTCATTAACTGAATTAAGGACAAAACATACAGAAACTTTCATCCAGCTACTCACTTACCTTCGAAAACACAAATCCGTTTATCATAATGTCGACCTTGAACTTGTCATGTCGATCAGTCAAAGATTGGTATCGTAGGTCCATCTACCCAATGGAAAATAACAAAGAAAATATACATCACAGAGTTAACATATCTGAAAAAAATAATGATTGAAAGATGATTCTAAAAGACAACCCCTTATATCCCACGCGACATAATGTCTTGTCAATCCCTGGAAAGTGTGTCGGTCAAAGACGATCTAAGTCTTTAAAAAAGGTAGACCCTGGCTTATTATATTGGTTGCCAGATCCAATAGAAAACCATAACTAGGTGGTATGTTGGCACATATCAGCTAAAACATATGACAACACAAGATTTAAGGCGACAGTTCTTCAATTGATCTGCGACTATGACTTACATCATTGGCTATTATATATATTGGTTCACGACGATCTAAGTTTTTAATCAAATTAGTCGCTGGTATATCATAATTGTAGACAGGTCCAATAGAAAACCCCAACCAGGCGGACTATTGGTTAAAATCTACTAGAAAACATATGACAACACATTTATTAAGACGGCACTTCGTCTGCGACTATGACTTACATCATTGGCTATGAGTGTGTAGTACATCTTCATTTTCGCTAACGTCTCCTCTTCATTTCCACCACTGAGCTTCAGAAAACTGATAATGAAATGAAGAAACATGTATTGTACAGTACAACCAGGTGAAGATGGCTGCATTAAAATTATTTGAATTATCATCATTTATATAAACATGAAACAATATCATGTACGGTAGTCTAGTAGTAGGACACTGGGCTCGTGACCGAAGGGTTGTGGGTTCGAGTCACGGCACGGTACTGTGTTGCATCTTTGAATAAGATACTTTACTTCGCTTGTTCCATTATTCTCAGCTTTTAATGAGCACTTGGTTGGGCAGTGCTAGAATTGTTGAATGCTAGATGTGAGCGCCGAAATGGCAGCACCGGCTGTATGCTCCCCAGGGAGTTGAGAAAGATATTGGCTGGTTGCAAAGGCCC
>JAUMHH010177829.1:0-14024 GCA_032359455.1 Chlamys rubida
CAAATTATTATCCGTGGTTATAGGGCCTTTGCAACCAACCAATATCTTTCTCAACTCCCTGGGGAGCATACAGCCGGAGCTGCCATTTCGGCGTTAACAGCTAGCATCCAACAATTCTAGTACTGTCCAACCACGTACTCATTTACAGCTGAGTAGACTGGAACAAGCGGAGAAAAGTGTCTTGCTCAAGGATACAACACATTTTGCCTCACCGTGACTCGAACCCGCAACCCTTCTGTCAAGAGCCCAGCATTTATGGTAAAGGAACTATTTTAAGTTTTCATTGTTGTTAGTTTATAGAAAAGTTCACGTATCTTTTACATGTCTGGATGCGTTTACACTCCCTAGTGGAATGTGTTTTGACAAAACAGTAGCGGTAGACCTTTGCAATAATGGTTATGTATATCATACTATGTACCATGTTATAGAATGTATAAGGTTGTAACTACAACTAAAAACTAAGAGAATGAATATAACAGCATGAATAAATCCGTCATTGGAACTCAACACTGATATCACTAGAATGAAATGTGAACAAAAGAATAAATCACACTGAAAGATACAAGTCTATGCGACGATTTAGTTTGGTTTAGTATTGTTCAACGTCCTATCAACACCTATGGTCATTTAAGGACGGGCGATGCGACGAGAAGTTCAGGAAAGGAAATCGTCTTCTGCTTCCAAGACGACATCCGCTACAAGTGTACATGTAACTGAGATATAAGTGATGTCACGTCCTCAAGGGAAGAACAAGGGAAGTTTGGATAAAACAAAAAGATGAGGTACAGTGTAACTATCACCAGCAACCTTTACCTCCATGTCGACCACGGACATAAACAGTACCTGCCGAGGTCACCATGGCGACCATTAAACTTGTCCTTAATCTCAATCAACCTGCTTCTCTCAAAACGTTGTGTTGTCAGTAAGTCTGTCCGTCAGCAGTCAATCTACCATGGCAATCATCGAAATAAGTCCTTGAGTACAGAATCAATAGCAAAATATAAATACCGTATGTTGGGAAAGTATTGTTGTTACTTTTAAGAATGGTGAAATATCAATATCGGAAAATCGAAATCGTCACGTTTGTCATACAATGTAGTTGCAAACTGTGCATGTTGGTCATGTTGTAAAGAAATATGGACGTGAGCGGCTTATGAAGAGGATTCTGCAATAAATATGGTGTATTTTGAGTTAAAAAAGTTTCTTGCTATTCAACGACAGCACATCGTCGATATAGCGGAAAATGAAATCGATCGTCTTGACAAGGTCATTGTAACACTCGATAAATTCAGCCTCACGTGAAATCAAAACCAATTTGCAAGGATAGATGTACGTTTTATTCCCACCAAATTGCAATAGTCTGCTTGGAAATATTGCAAACTAACTAAACAGAGATATTTGTTTCCTTAAAAAGAATCTAAATTGGTTGGGAGGAAGACATTGTTGATATAATTGGATTGTAAGGGACCAGATTTCAGTGATCTGAAATACAGGCATCCCCACTGTAATTTGACGTATAGTTTGTTGTTGTGGTTACAAGGACATAATTATCCACGCCACAGTTTGCTTCACCTTCAAACCCAACCTGTAATTTGTGTCATCATGTATGTGCATAGTTTCGTTATGTACACGATTCCATTGAATGCAATGCATAAAAGCTGACAGGAGTTTTATTCCGAATTCAAAGACATGTGTAAGGAGTGCGCCTGAACATCATGTGTCGTAGAATCAAAGGGACAGATGCGGAGCTATACAGCTAATCACACTATCACACGCACATTCCTCAGACGCCAGCGACGTCACGTTGATGTGTAATATATCAGATCGCTAGGAAATTCTGCTTAGTGTTATAATATGTGGCAATCTTCAAATAATGTCCATTTTAAATTTAACAACTTATATAGAAAGAGTATCGTTTATTACAATTAGAGAAATCGAAAGTAGGAATTTGGGCTTGTAATCTTGTATTGTTACATTGTATAATGTGTTTGATGTTTTCAAATATTTCCATTTTGATATTATCCTGAAGCCAAAATTACCCCTCTGGATCCGCCACTGGGTAGGGGCTATTTTGGTAGCAGTCAAGTACAACTCAAACTCACAAAGTGACTTATAATTTTGCAGAACAAAAAAGAATAAAAAAAAATGTCAGTGTGACAAATTCGTTATCTCTGGGTTAGGAGGGGTCTACTGGTTCCTCCTAACCAATATATAACTAATAATATTCATAACTGACCAAAAGCTCGCCACTCGTCTACCTTACATTGATTTGTTGTCAGACATCGCCGAAATTCATCACCGTCAACGTCCCTAATGCAGGTTTGTCTTTGTGTACAGTGCTCGAAATATAATAAGGAATCCGGCGTCAATCACACTGATCTATCTGTATACGTTCGATAACAGCAAGGCTATGTTTTATACAATTATGTTACTGAGAAGACATCTGATTCTGAGGAGAAGATGAATTGATCTATTTTGTGATGTATCCATTATCGGCTAGATTGACATATAGAAGCGCGTTAACGTATTTAGTGTCAATTTGGTGTTAGATAACGGTAACGCACGTCTGGAAATATATACAATAGTGCCGTCGCTCTTTATATATTGTCATATTGTATTGAATTATACAAATCTATATAAGTCTTAACGCGAATGGAGGAGAAAAACAAGAAAAAATACATGAAAACCTTTCAACGTTTTACAAATTTACGAAAATTATGGAAACTTAGCACTGCAAAAGAGGTAGCTATGCACATGAACGTTTTTAAGTGTATAACAAGTACACAATATTCAAAAAAAAGATACATATTAAGTAAATAAATAAATTAATTAATCAGTTGGAAGTAATTAATTTGTATTCATAACTTCGTCAAACGTGTAATTAAGTTTCGTTCCTTCACAGAGAACATTAGTTAGTTCCTTCCTTAACCGTGTCCAATCCCCATAGAAATCAACCGTATGGAGTATGTAACTAATTATGAACCACATGTTTTGTTTATCTCCGGCAATGATAGTTGGTTTAAGAATATTTGATTTAAAAAAAAAACATTATCAAAGAATAACAAACATCTAACAACATTTCATTCGGGATCTAACACTTTGAAAAGGAATGGTGTTAGGACTTTCCGTTCGTTTTCGTGTTTTCTTTTTTTCCCGTTGGTTGGGAATCTCTTCAAATACTGCTCAAGATCTAACATCAATAGCTGTACACTTTATTTCTCTGGTATTTGCGATATTTAACAAATTGAGATTGTGTGCTATCGGTGCAACAAAACCCGTCTTTTTCACTTCAGTTTTTATCTTTGATCGTATCGCAATGATTGGAGATGATAGGTGAGGCATGTATCATAATAAACGATTTTCTATCGTGTTTGATAAAATGCAGACCGGTACTTTTTATTTTTACCACAAGTCGTCGATGTGTCGACGTTAAGTTGCTTAGCTATGTGTTCCTCGTTGAGGAAGTAATGAATGTTTAATTTTGGAATTTATAAAATACTAATACGAATGTTTCGCAATAGAATGTGTCCCAGGTCAACACAGATCTAATAAGGTCGGTCGAGTTGGATGGTTGGCGTCATGTCAATGTGATTATTTTAACATTACGCAGATGCAAACACGTTACGGAGACGCAGACTGTAATTACTCTGTCTCATCCTATGATGTCTTTATACGACCGCTGCGATCAAACGACACACATTGCATTACGTTGATTGCAAATCAAAACAATTGAAGAACCTACAATGACATACAGGGCAAACGAAATACAAACTACCTTCGTGATTGTTCTAGGCAACCAGAAGACATCAGTATGTATATAGACGCGGGATATACTTATTTCAAGGCTTGCCCATCCTAATAGGTTGGTTAACAGTTACCTGTAAATCACCCCCGTGGCCGTTGTTTTCTACATCTAGTACCAATGGAGCTTCTCACGAGTTCAGTTATAACAAAACGATAAACAACAATTCCCTTCAGGGTTCTTTAGAGGTTCACCAAACTCTTTCAATTTGATTTAATGTTAAATGCTGATTTTGTCCCCCTCCCTTAAATATATCATATATAAATGAGCATATTTAAACAGTTTTCAAAACCGCTTTTCGCGATTTAAATACTGCACTAAATTATGACTGCGCTTGTTGAAGTTTCTTTCTATAGTGTTATTGTGAATGCGCCGATCAATCAATGCGCTAATCAGTATGTGATAATACACAAGTTTTGGAGAAATTATGACTGTGCTTATGTTGAAGCCGCTCAAATGATTTCATCGCTAGAACCGTCATACATTCAACCAATCGTCTGAAGGTCACACTCTGCTTCAATGTAGGCAATACAATTACACGTATCACACTACATTAGATGATTGTCCTTCTAAATTAATTACGACAACACCAGCTACATATGACTGTCCTCACTCCCTTATTTACAATAGCACGTACGAATGCAATCTTGATTTCTTCACAAGTTACCATAATATAAATTACTGTAAACGTTATTTACACACCAACTACAGTGCTATGACCTACTGAAATCGTTAATTACAAACCAACTACAATTTTATGACCTACTGAAATCGTTATTTACACACCAACTACAATGTTATGACCTACTGGAATCTTTATTTACAAACCAACTACAATGTTATGACCTACTGAAATCGTTATTTACACACCAACTACAATATTATACCCGACTGAAATCGTTATATACAAACCAACTACAATGTTATGACCTACTGAAATCGTTATATAAAACCAACTACAATGTTATGACCTACTGAAATCTGTATTTACAAACCAACTACAATGTTATGACCTACTGAAATCGTTATATACAAACCAATTACAATGCTATGACCTACTGAAATCGTTATTTACAAACCAACTACAATGATATGACCTACTGAAATCGTGATATACAAACCAACTACAATGGTATGACCGACTGAAATCGTTATTTACAAACCAACTACAATGTTATACCCTACTGAAATCGTGATATACAAACCAACTACAATGTTATGACCTATTAAAATCGTTATTTACAAACCAACTACAATGTTATGACCTACTGAAATCGTGATATACAAACCAACTACAATGTTATGACCTATTGAAATCGTTATTTACAAACCAACTACAATGTTATAACCTACTGAAATCGTTATATACAAACCAATTACAATGTTATGACCTATTGAAATCGTTATTTACAAACCAACTACCATGTTATGACCTACTGAAATCTTTATTTACAAACCAACTACAATGTTATGACCGACTGAAATCGTTATATACAAACCAACTACAATGTTATGACCTACTGAAATCGTTATTTACAAATTAACTACAATGTTATGACCTACTGAAATCTTTATTTACAAACAAGTTCAAAGTAATACCCTACTGAAATCTTTATTTACAAACCAGTTACAATGGTATACCCTACTGAAATCTTCATTTCCACACCAGTTACAATGCTAATTCTACTCAATTTTCTCATATTGATCGTTCCAAATCTTTAAAGTGTGTTTAAGTTAAACACAAACGACATGTTTCTCCATTCATCTCAGACACCGCCCTAATATGTCATTTTTATTTGTGAGCCCACGATCATATTTTCCTCCCCCTCCCCCTCTGACTGATTTTACTATGAATTTCCGCGGCCTTTTATTCTGCATACCCCTCTCTGATGTCGTTTTCTACTTTAATTATCGAACTGATAATTTTTCATAATAAAGCTAAACAATGGACACTTCTTTTATTTATTACTCAATGGCGTTCTGATAAGCCCCGTTTTAAAAATAGGACTTAACGTGTTTTTTGAAATTCCATTTTTTCCTCACATTCGTTTTTAAACTGTTCCCCATGTCTGCTGTTTCGTGAGTGAAGACATAGATCATGCAGCTTTATCAGATTCTTGTACGTTACATGTACATCTTCCGTACCATCAACCTCTGGTCTACTTCCAGGTGCATTTTTTATGAAGCAATAAAAGCGACAAAGTCTGCAATAAGTAGGCAATGTCAATGTCCTGAAATCAAAGGCAACCTCCTCCTAGATACATGTTGTCATTTAATCGAAAAAAAGATACCTGGATAGGTCGCTAGGTACACCAAAAGATCATAGGATTATTCTCATATGACTACTTTCAGAACTATTTATTGCGATGAAGACTCTTTTGAATTACTGGGAAACGCAATAAATTGTGCCTGGTAGAATTGAAACACTATGTTTCTACTTACCTCTATCGTATCGTCACATAGAACACAACACTTTAAATAGATGTTACCGCATGGATACTTGACATTTACAGGTTAAAAGCAATTTTTTATCCATCATGCAGCGTCGCTAAACTTGCGTAACTCGAGTACTTAATAATGATAATAATTCGAGGTTCTTATATACCGATTTATCACAACCTAGTTCGTAAGTCGTCTCAAGGAGGTTCACAAATTATTATCCGTAGTTATAGGGCCTTTGCGACCAGCCAATATCTTTCTCAACACCCTGGGGAGCATATAGCCGGTGCTGCCATTTCGGCGCTCACAGCTAGCATTCAACAATTCTAGCACTGCCCAACCATTACAGCTGAATTGACTGGAACAGGCGGAATAAAGTATCTTGTCCAAGATACAACACAGTGCCGTGAAAAAACCCGAACCTGCAACCCTACTTGTCCGGAGTTTTTATAATATAACATAGACTACAAAACGTTAACGTTATTAACGCGACTTTAGATGGTCAGCGTAACGGATTCAGACAGAGACAGGATCAGTCGTAAAGTATCCCATGTTTAAGGATGATTGATCACATCGCTTCTATGGGATTACACGGAATCAATTTGGACGACACCCTTGTGATAAACGACGGCATACGGCGATAAAACTCGTATGTTGTAGTGAAACGAAAGAGAAACTTGCTGATATTTTTACGAATAAAAGACGATTCCCTGATAATATTATCATGATAATGCGGCTGTGTCATTTACTTGTCTCATCTCTTTGACTTGGCTATAAACCGTTCTTTGATTGATTGCATGTCGTGAATGTAAACATGCGCCTATATATAGTGACTTCACCTGATACAGGCAACACTGGTCGACTCCATCAAAACCCGTCTGATACAATAAGACCTTTATTCATGATCCCGAACCAATCCTGTCGTGAATAAAACCCAAATACAATCGCATGTTCAATTAACGTGATTTTACGAGACCTTCTGGGGTATGAAAAACCATTTGACCACTGGGAATATTGTATGCTCTGTTGGGCTTTTAGTTTAAATGGTTTGACTATATAACAAAACGGATTGGTGTCCACACTACCCATTTACATTGATCAGGATCGCAAAGCCTTGCGCAAGCATAGGGTATGGAATGGTTTGGCTAGCATAAAGGATATACTTCTAGTACACTACGAAATAAGGAACCAAGGTATTTCTCACGCAAAAAAAAATCACCGGCTAAGATGATATACCAAGATATTTAATAATACAAAATATAACTACTGGATGGTTGGTAATATTCGCTGGGGATTTAATTTCGCTGTATTCGCGGTCACCAAAGATAACTCGAAATTACAGAAAACTACAAACAGTCATGATTTCGGTAAATATATATATATGAACACAAAAGAAAAAAACATCTGTTAATGCGTTGACTGGGCAATGATGAAGATAATACAACAGTTGTGTGAAATAAATTCAAAAGCATCCTGATGAGCGCGATATTTACCTATCCACGTTGCGCGAAAATGACTCCCCGCGAGCTAGTTCTGATCAGTCCAAATATCAACCAAGTGACGTTAGTTAGTCGTACAGTAGTATACTAGATAATACACATTGTCTTTATTACAGTTGAGTAGCTTATTTTTGTTCCATTTTTAATTTTGTTGATTTCGTGGATATTTGTGATCTCAGTTTGAATGCGTAAAAACAAATGCATTGAATAATGATAAAGCACGTTCTATAAACAAACATTTATACAAACCCCGCTGTATTTGTATTGTAAATAGAGAAAATCGACCAGAGATCGTTGGTTCGACATCAGCTTTTAACTTCCCAGGTTTTAACTAAAGTTGTATCTTCTTTATTGTAGTTATGGTGTACGCTCATGCAAATTCAAATCAAACTAATTTCAGGTCGTCACAGCGGTGTTCGGGCCAGTGACAACAACGCAATGCACACGTATGAGTATAATAACAAACAACCGTTCTTCACACTACACAATGAAATTACATATTGCCCAACGAGATCACAATGGCGACTATAAACTCAATAATAAAATTAACAGTCTAATTGATGTATGGGATTACTGAACAATTATATCATTTTAGTTTGTAAAGACTCCCTGATAGCCAAAAAACCAAGAACCTAACTGTTGTTTACGTAACATATCGACCTATTTACAAGCTTTGCATGCTTTTCACAATTAAACATCTGGACATGTTTCCAGAGATTGGCAACATTTCCTGTAATTTGACAGAAATGGTGATTTTGATTCCAAATTTATACATATTCGATAAACCTGAGTTATTAAATAGTGAAATTTCGTTTCGTTATTAATATGAATAAGGGAACATTACACAAATATGATTCATCAGGACTCTGTAGTCCACGTTTTCATGACTTCACGTTCAATAAATCTGCTTTTAACGTTTCTTTGGTTTAAGGATTAAATCAGCTTGATGGAAATTAATTCAAATTTTCGTTTTTCATTTCCTGTTTTGCATTCAGAGTAGAACGATCGTATTATGTAACGGTACCAGTAAGCAATTCCTGAAATAACGGAGTAAAATGATGGCAGGGCTGTGTTTGGTTTTACAATATTCCTCATGATTTTAACGAAACTGCTTATACAATGTAGTTCTTTCTACAGAACTATATGATCATATTGTATGTTTTGATGTATTTAAATGAATAACACTGTAAAAGTGAGATCGAATACGCAAAAGATCAATAGCAAAGCGTTTATGAACATTACTATATTCTTAGCAGCTATTGGCTGATTTCGTCGAGTAATTACAGTACGGATGATTGGGCCATCTTTTATCAGCTCATGCTTATTGCGTATCAGTTCCCATGGAGCCTTTTGGTGTAAAATGCATATAAAAACAACTATTTTAACATTTGAAAGCGCATTGTGAGTTCCGTTATTGTGCTTCTATTCAGATTAGTGTCACAGAGCATGTGTGATATGATTTCGTGCTGTTTGTTAATACGACATTGTTAATTATTTTTGTTTATTTTTTTAACCAACACTACGGCGATCGTGTATTATATTTTGTATGTTTTATAAGGATAATATTTTTACTCGATGTGTATAACCCTTATTTCACGTGCACTATAAAACGAGATAAATTATGGCATTTGCATCGTATCAGCTGATGATGGATGGTAATTGTGTTGCTAAGCAGTAGGCTTGCATGAATAGACATTTGAGTGTCGGCCATATAATACGACAAGTGTCGTATGAAATTGACTAATTTTCTTGACCTAATCCTTACATACAAATCGTGATTAACGAGATTGCCGTTGCTGAAGGCGATGCTTTGGTAGAGTACAAATCACGTTGGGTGTTATTGCTGCGTTACAACTTGTTCAGTGCTACATTGCAGCAAACTTTCCCTATACAACATCCAGGCGTTGTGTAAAATGAATTACTGTTGGATCTTCAATAATAAAAGTTCTTCCTAATATATTTGAACAATGTCATACAGATGCATTGCACTAAACCCAAAGCAAATATATTTGAAGTTAAATTACAAAACGTCAGAAGAAAAAAATAAAGCATCATTATAATACATTCAAAGCAGTAATACAATTTAAATATGAATCGTCTTCTACTTGGGTTTTGATTTAAGGTCATCTTAACTCGTCAAGTTCCCTTCAGAGGTAGACGTGATGCAACATTTATATTCAGTCACTTGCTTGTCCTTGCAGTGTGAATTTCTATCCAGGATACTGAAAATCAATGGAATATATTAGGTGCCCATTTAATTTGCTTTATTTTTGGCAAAAACGTCACATGCTAACTTTCATCCTTTACAAGATGCAAGAATACTTATTTAACGTCGCATACCATAAACATTAGCTCGGTAGAGCTATTTCGTTTACAGAGTCAGCCAGAGAGATGTACGTTGACTTTGACAACAGTGTCCACTCTTTAGTCTGAACAGTGCATCATTTCGTGTAGGAATTATTATTGACTGGATATTGCTTTAACTGGTGCTATGTTTACATACTGGTTAAACTTGGTCTGCTCGCCATGTCACTTATATCTAGGATGTTACTTTGTACTTTGTCCATCACTTTAATCTATCTTTGTGTTAACCGTATTAAAAATAATAAACATCTCCTGAACTCATTATGACTCTTTATCTCTATTGTTAACAAATTTTCTTTATTATTACGCTCAGACACATGTTAATGTGCGACAAGAGGCCAAAGACTGCAACAGCTAGTGTCAGGTATTTAATTACTCGTGCAAATGCGTTCAAGACTCATTTTACTGTTTATTTGTTTCCTTTGCATAGGTGTCACATTTGGAGCATCCCTACGTAAGGTTTTATTTTGCACCGAGTCATATACTTTTTCACCGAACCGTAAACAGTAAACAAGTACATATGTCGAAGTCCAATCAAGCAGATATCGAACAGCGGATGCATCTCTGAGTAGTTTAAATAACACGTTGTTTTATCAACGATTCGAAAGCAATGCCTTTCTGGTATTAAAAAGCTGCCATAAGATGTTTTCCATCACTCATAACAAACTATGCAATCAACATGGTCCCATCCGCTTGATCACCTGTAGAGCTTCTAAACAGAAGACAACGCCATTTTAGTATTTTATGTGGCCGCGGTTTTTGTGAATACTGCTAAACGTTCCTTTCAGATGCATTGTGTAACTTTGTGTGATCCTTGATATTCGTCAAATACTTGGAATTGACAGTTGGAGTCGTGATATCTGCTATAGGCATATGTTTAACTTTGTGACGATCAGCTATCCATATATTACGGCCTCATTAATCGAAACACTGTTTTGTAATTGATTACATTTGATCTCAATTCTAAACCACAAATACAAGTACGGGATATCAGATTTGGAAACAGAAACTAGATCACAGTCAACGTCAATTTAGCTTGACATTTGGGAACACTCCTCACAGATGCACTATAGCAAAACCCCATTTCCGCGTGGTCATTTCACGTAATGGCTTTATATAAGGTTTGAAATGAACCAAACAGTTCCGTTCAAACATATTCCATGATGCGCGGCAGAGCATCTTGGAGAATATGTTTGAATGCCGGCGGTGACATCAGTTATTTACCATCTGTATTACTTTTAACTGTAATTACGGAAATATACCGGAACTTTTTCAGTACCATGTATTTCAGTATACACCGGTCTAGGTTGACTAGGTAAGTCAACCTTGACCTTTATCTTTATGTTGGTGCTAATTTTCGTAAATATATTAAGTGTTTTTCAGTATTTGCTAAAGTGTATATTATGTAGTGATTTGATGTAATAACTGGGAAGTAGGGGAATTCAATATGTATGTTTGTGTCCATCAATGTGAAGATTATAGGCAATACATTGTGTTCAAATATTTCCAGTGATCGAGGTTTGTTTATAAATTGCATTTACTTATTATACACATTTCGTTGACTGACATATAACACTGCAACTCCAAGCGTCATAAACTTGTTGATACATTGTATCTGTAGATTTTAACCGAAAGTCTATCATTTCTGTTAAAGTCTTTTACAAAACCCAGACTGTCTATGCGGACATAGTCGTACACAGATTTTATGCCAGATTTCAGCTGAATTGTTCACTGACAATATATGTATTTAACGAATAATTAATGGTAAAATGGTGTATATATTTACAAAAGCAAACCATGTGATTGGAGGAAGCGCACATATAACAGATTACAATGCTACCCGTACCCAGACAGTGAAATATGCTACTTTCCTTTACTACTTCAAAATAATTCGTGCTGTATGAAGCAATTCCAACTTATATACGTGGTTGTAGTGCTTATCTAAATTATCGAAGCTTTTGTCTTCAGTTATGTAATTTAACCATCATCGTATTTATCAAATCAGTTATGTTCCCGATTTTATGTATTTTAAGGTAGAGATATGTTCACGAGATGTTGATTCTAGTACGTTGTTATACAGGCAAACTGGAAAATATACCTGACCTATACAACTACAAATGTTATGTGATTTTGTTTACGATTGAAATGATAAAACGATTAATATTTAACTTGCATAATTATGGTCTAAGTTCAAAGTTCAAATTTTTAAAAAGACATTCTCTATGAATCATCACAAACAAACATGGACATACGACGAGTAATTTACTATTATATGCATGTTGATTTTGTTAATGTAAAACAATGTTGATATACATTCACTACTGATTTACGAAATACTTTAGCATCGGCGTATTTTGTTCGTTTTCCTGCCATACAATATTGTATTCCCTATTACAAATGAGCTTTAATCCTGACTAGTTCGACCAGCTAGCATTAACTGCTAGGAAGGTTGTACATATTTAACGAGAGCTCCCCTTTCAAGGTCTTATAGAAATAACGAGTACTATTGAAAAAAATACAAGCACCTTAAATTATCATTCTTTTGTAATATATGATTATACTCAATTGTATGTATGATCAGCAAACCTATTTAGCGAGTATACACAAGCACAATGGATGAGATGTAATGTTAACATACTAATCGTATTTTTCTCATATTTAATAAAGATCTATTACGTTAGTTGGTGTGCCAAACGACTTTATAATCCACTTAGGAAGTAGTCGCCTCAAAACATCAAGATTACTTGTCGCATTATTTATAGCACGGAAGTAAAGAAAATGAGTAATTTTATTTCTTTGACACGTTTCAGGCCCTGGGTGTGGTATTAATGGAAAGTTGATAAATTTTGCTTTGAGAGAAAAACACGAAATGACAGTTGTATCCTGCTGGTAAAGAAGAAAACGAAGGTAAGTGGCATGGCTAATGAAAAGTTATTATTTTCAAATAACTGTCTTTCCATGCTTGTTGCTACAAGGGCATCTTTAATCGTCATACGAACAACAGTATATCTTTCTCCGTCGATTACAATTTTGTGATATAACGAGAAAATACGAATATTCAAATATATCAACGATATGACACATCTAAAAACTTGCTCAATTGCTCAGAGACAGTGAAGCGCTCGAAAGCTTTTTCTTTTACTTTTAGACTGTAGATTAGTACTTAAAGTATTACAGGGTCTCGGTTACTTTCATTAGTTTGGTCAGTTTTAAATATACTGGCAGGTGAATCACCATTGGACAGACTATTCTTAGTAATTTTGTAGTATGACCATCCTCGATGTCGCCTCAAAGAATCAAGCTAACTGCATCACACCAATACAATATCTACATTATTTTGAGAACATATTTTTTCGGTTATGCAGTCCCTGAAGACAGCTTTCATCAAACAGCGTTGGTTAATCCTTAGTAGTATACGGTTTGCGGTAAACCTCGAAACACACTTTTTTGTGTATATTCAGAAAACAAGTAGTTCTGAGTTCAAGCAGCTATTTGTCGATAGTCTTGCAATCATGCATTTACTGATCTCGCAAATGATGTCCATTACGTGTTGTTACTTACAATTTCAGCTATTCACCATCATAATATTGTCATTTCTTTCACAGCCTGGTAAGTTCATCGTTTCTCTACGGCTAAGCTAGAAAGATAGATTAATATTTCATAATAATATTTTTTCATATTTTTCATATTTGTATTTAAGAAGTGTTTTTTAACCATAAAGTATTGTATGATGACGCCGCCACATATTGTTCAGGCTAGTTATGTTCATTATGATACCTACTCTCTGTGTACTTCTACTTCTGATATCGTAATAACGACGTCACAGACTCCGGAGGCTCGGAATGTTATACCAATCACAAAAAGTAGACGCCTTTTTAAAAATTCGTCAAGGTTGATTTCATTTAAGTCGTGCCAGAATA
>JAUMHH010177840.1:0-15373 GCA_032359455.1 Chlamys rubida
GATTGTTGATTAACGTCTATGAATAAACAGTACTATTATCAACTGTTACGTGTGTTTACGGCTGCTGTGTTACATGTTTTAAAGGGATTACCGGTGTTGCTTGTAAACTTTTGATTGTCGAGTTGTGAAGGCTGCGACACTTAACCTGCCAAAATATGCCCTTTGTAGCCTTTATTAGATATGTATATATGAATCAAGACAAGTCACTGATGTTGAACTTTAGATATCAAAGCTATCAGTTTAAATGTTAAGTAAAAGCATATAGCGACTTATTTAGTTGCGGGAGTCCTAAAGAGGAAGGAGGGAGTGGATGTTCCGTCATGGTTCATCACTTTCGCATGTAAACGTCCTGGTGAAAATACCATGAGCCTATCACGCTGTTGTAAAAAGTCTGTACACCTACCCAATACCAACTATTGTAGCCTTTATCTGATATGTTTCTATTAATCCTCAACTAGTGAATCATTTCGTTGTGCGAGTTGTTATGTTGTAAATGTTTAACAAGTTCGCTGTATCAAATTTGTTATGAGTGATATTTATTCCACAAAATGTTTAATCGTTTAATATGAACATTGATTTTATAAAAAAACAAACTTTAAAGTAAATATTGAAATTATATAGATGTTCATATAAATTTTGGACAACAACTGATAAAGTAAAATTTGAATCAAATTACAGATAAATCCAACGCCATGAATTATAATTCCAGAATCAATGGTAACCGAGCTTCAAAGCTTGTTTATCAATGACTACCCTGTTATGAGTGTAATAACACCCATTACATAAATTGCTTTATGATCACACGTGTAATAACACTTTGGAGGGTTTTTATTGGTCAGTCTATTCACGTTTCGTGTGTGTTAATAAGCAGGACGTAGTTTGTAAACAGAACTACTTTTTCTTACTACGAGTCGTAGTAAAACAAAATATAGCTACTTGATAACGGGTCATAGAAACACACAAACTGTAAAAAAATTCAGTCACATCTACTCTGATCAGCACAAAAACACTTCGCACATATTATCCGCCCCTTCAGGATAAATGACTCTCGCCCCATCCAATGTCAACAGAATCAGTTGACTCCGACCTGTAACAACACCTCGGTTCAAAATGAAGCAGCGAAATCGGTCTCATCAATGAATATTCTCGGAGGACTTCGCACAATTTTTGGTGGTTCAATGTGGTTCCAAAAAAGGACAACGTCAGTCATCCAAGAGCCATCAAACGAAGAAGAATCGTTTCAGAAAGCGACAGTGCCAAGTCCGACTGGGAAACGTGTGTGACCTAGATTTTGTACTTGCGCGCGCTATGACGCGGCTGTCTGCTATGACGCGGCTGTCTGCCAGTCTGGCAAGGTCATGTTTTAGGTCGTTTTGTTCAAGACATTGTTCCACTTGTATTTCTAACAACAAACACGTATTTTCGATGTTAGTTTGCAAAGTTAAGCTAAAGCTGACAATTTAAATAACAAAATGAGTTGATACTACTGTCTAATTATGTACAGATTTGGGAACTATATGTCTCATCGCATTCTGTGGAATGATATTCTTATAACCGTGATTCGGTAACTATTGATAAAGAAGGAGTTAAAAATAATGAGTTTAAAATTGATGTTTTGTCACTTTTTTTCCATCTAAACATCTTCTGATTATTTGACAATTTTTGGGCAATTATTTTCTTAACTATAAACACAGTAAAACTTGCTGGATTAATGGAAAGTAGAAATGAAAGTTGAATATCGTTTATTTCTCAATTATAAACCAAATACAAACCTTTTTTCTTTCTACCCCTCTTCCATTTCTCAAATAAATTAAAATTGCAGCCAAATTGTCAAAAATGTATCTTTATTATTCCAGTATTTCTTTCAATTTCGAATATTGAAAGTCATTTGAATACTTCGTAACTTAGGGATTTGTTTAACTGGACCAGATGTTATATTCAATTGGACCAAACTGAAATGAATTTTGATAATGACCCATGCAACATAACTTTTACATATTTTTTCATTACATTTGACTTCAATCAAAACTAAAAATTCTATGATCACGCACTGCTTGGCAATACCAATATGGCAAAATGAACACAATTGTAACGCTGAAAAAGGATTTTTCCTTTTTCTATCTAAAGTCAATGGGGTTTCTATTGAACCTACGAGTAGTCATTAAGTTTAGTTTTGAGGTCTTAAATTGAAAGATAAAACCAATAGGGTTACACCTCACCTTAAACGTGATTGTTGTATGAAACCCTTTGGAATCCTGCCGAAAGGAAAGTACGGTCCGTTAAATATTTGACAGTGTGTCTACAAACGGACGGACAATCACGATGATTCCTGTCTAAAGCCCTATTTAAAAAAGCTAGCGTAAATTCCTCACAGTTATAATAACTCTATTAATACCATGTACGACTACAAGATTGCTGGTTGAATCAAATATGTCTCATAATGTTTTAATCCAAACTGTGCTGTTACTTGCTTAAAAGAGATTGATATTTATTTCAATGTGCCTATTCTAATGTCTGTATTGAAGAGCAGATTGGTATCATTTTCTTAATCCATTTGGTCATGATCAGGTGTAAATATCTGCATTATAAAAATCAAACTGATTTAACTACTAGAAATATTTTTCCATATTATCATGATTGTGGACAAATATTTTTGTTTTTGATTTGGAAAGTGTTGATGCACACAGTTATATTTGTACAATTTATGATGCAAAAAAGTTCAGCGTCAATATGTGAGTTTAATTGCTTATATGACTTTATTTTATTTGTAAGTGAAAATTACCTAGAAAAGACACAAATGTGATCTATTCAATAAAAACCTTCACTATTAATTAGATTGTAAATGATACGATCAATCAAAAGTGTATCTGTTTATAATTCTACCATAGCGAATGTACTTAAAAGGATCTAAATTCAAAACTCTAAAATATAAAGTGCGTGTGTCGTGGTTTGAAAAACAGCATATCAACGATGTAATATTTCTCATTGAAGACAGACATCATATTATTTAGTATCAATGTTGAGTTAAGATTTTGACACCCATTTATAGGTGTTGATGCCTCCGTCTGTACTGTAACCTCAGTGCCATTCGACTGTTAACACCATTTACTCTAGTCAGATATTTGCTCAGTTTCTCGTAATCGTAGGCGATTGGTTCGTGTTTTAAGTTGGGTCAAACTGTGTGAGATAATGACCAGGTTATGGAAACTTCCACTGTCTTAATTTTCTTATGAAGTTTATTCCTAAACTTGGAATATATTAAAGTATTTCACAATGTTAATTTTGAAAGTTGAAAGTCGTAAACATCAAATATCAAAACGGAAGAAAAACGGTGTTTTAATTCTGCTATGAATACAAAATATTGGATATGTAAGAATTACTTATTTCTATGTTGTAATTGTCAATGTTATCAACAAAGGTATTGAAATATTTCGCATACATGTAAGGTGTTTTAATAAAACAAATATATAGGAAATATTGACATGATTTAGGAGCTCATATAAATACATGATCAACATGTTTAATCAACCAGGCTGGTATATACTGACCATTCGCTTCTTTTATATCACCTGATAGTTATATCATTTAAAACAGTTATATCATTTATAACAGTTCCTGCTTAAATACTTGATTTACTTGCAGTTAAATCTGTCAAATACATAGAATTAGACGATGATGGATATGTTTACTTCAGGTTGTTTGTTCCCTTTAACAAAAAGTGCCTTATATACCAAATCTTTATCTTTTGTATTTCCCTTCACTGGAGAGTCTCGTTGATGAGACCTCAAATCCAGTTCCATGTATTGTTGATCCCTCTGACGATTTCTTAATTTTCTCATTTTAAAACCCCCTGGTTTATCCGTCGTATGTCATAACCACTATGCTATTTTATAAATATCCTGATAATTAAATACAAAACAGCAACCAAAAACTTTAGAAAGGAAAATGATGTTTTATTAAGATAAAATTGAAAAAAAGTCATTAATTATTTGGAATTATTCATTATGACCAATATTAGCACTATGATATCACGATAATCTGATATCTAAAGATTGTTCTTAGGACCAGTGGTTAAATTTTTGACGGTAATAAGGTTAAACTGAAGCCATGTTTATCATATCTACCTACTTCAAATCAGAACATGTACAGGCCTATATTCTCTTGGGAGCCATTCATTATTTATCTGTCGGGGAGCAGTCAATATTTAGTAATGCAATATTGTAAATTGACGGTTCCACCTCCATCCAATCAAGCCCTGTCGTTATTTGTCAGACAAACATCTCGTGTTTGATATGTTTGTGTTTTAATAAGGTCATTGTTTTAGTTACTGAAACGATATATTGTATTTTTCATTTTAATACACATTAAGAATGTGTGTCATGGTTAAGATAACAATCCTAACCCTCCTCATTATCATCGTGATCATCATCATCTCTCTCATCGTGATTATTATGATTGTTTTAATGTGTACTAATGCACACATCAGAATGTGCATGACGTTTCAGTGAGCTTGCATGCTTTACATAAAGACCTGTATTCTAGACAATAAAAGCTTATGTTTTGTCTGTCATACGAGATGTATGATATTTTTAAGATAATTATAATAAATTGTTTTAGCAGAAAAAACCCATTGTGTTCTGTTTGTCTGTATATCATTTAGAACAGAAAATGCTTAACTGAAACATATCCTTATCGAGCATGGAAGAAAAAGGAAATAAACAGAAATATCGGTAAGTTTGGTCACAAACATGGTCTGTGGGGCCTGAGAAGAGGTTCTGTTGATTGAAAATGTCATCGACACGAGCCATATTTCAGGTTGACAAAATCATCCTGGTATAATGTTAAAAATCATAACACTTACCCGATATGTCAACTACACAAGGTAATATACACGACCACATCGCAGCGATAAACAGTTCACAGGTTTTGCCATTTTTCTTACTCCCACGATGGAATAATTAACTCCAGAAGGCACGTTCGATGAAGGCTTCATATTCTACCAAAGGTAGGCCTTTATAAAAGGGGTTCTGTTGTTTTGCTCAAGACCTGGTTTTCCCAGGTTTTCTTAAACTATCCAGGAAAACTTCTTTCTAATTAGCGCGACCGAAATGAAAGGTCATTAAATAACGAGCCAGAAATTCCAAAATGCAATACATTCGAGTACAACGAACCGTAGCGGAAACACTTTCTGTGATGTCATGTACTAGAGCGGAGTGATATACATTGTACTTCGGTGGTGTTCGGTATCACATCGGTACCAGTACAGTACACAATGAAGCCACCAGAGATCCGCCGATCCATTACGGGGCGCTACCGGTACTCTACCGACATAAACGAAGCCATACCAGAGAATACTGTCGTTGCTCGATCCGGCAGCGCAACGGCGGAAATTTGTGAGCAAGTTCAAAATGTCTACCGTCGCCTGCCGTTGCTAACTTTTACGCCGATGTTCTGAAGATGTACTTCCGTTCTTAGCAATGTAATACTGTTGCGCTGCCGTATTAGTACCAATTCCCGAAAAGTGCTTTAAAAAGTATTTAAATAAAAACGGCCCATATATATTAACGGTCACCCGAGTGTTATTATGAAATATACGCATGCTCTGCAGTAGAATGTATCTTCATATGAGTGAACGTCCAGAAGGCAAGTGTCCCCACTGAAGGGTATAATCAAAATTTGGTCTAAATCAACCTAAATAAATACTTACATCTTTGATAGTTTTACATAAAGTGGCCTTTATGGCCCCACCTCTCAACCTCCTTGGATTCAACTTCTGTAGTATAGACTCTGATTTTTATCAATCATGTAGGGATTATTTTAGTAATTGTTGGTCCTATTCCATCAATAAATAAAAGAGGATATCGTGTTTGAAGATTTTGCATAAGGGACGATTTATGGTCAACCTTTCAATCCCCTGGGACGGTAGCTCCAGATACAGTCTGATCCTCATCATCAATGGATCTTTGAATGCAATCTTTATCAACTCCAACAGTCTCTTAAGAAGAGATAGCACTCCGTGACCTCTAATTGCCCACACCCTAGTCCCCTAAGGATTCCTGAATAGAAAGGTATAAGCTGATCATTTTATGAAAAGTTGGTAGAAATCCACCTGTATGGTTAAGAATTGCCAAGGTTTTTCACTCTCTGTGCTACTGTGAACTCTGCATATTAACTCTCTAGAGGCGCAGCCATTATTTATGCGTTCATTCTGACCCACGAACCCGGCTGATATGACCATCAAGTTACATTAAAATCTGACAAGAGGTTTCGGAAGAAAAGTCTTAATCATAATTGTTTCAGGACAAGGAAGATTCAGACGACAAATATCCGAATTGTAGTAAAAATGCACTTAATGAGAAATTATAAGATCAATTCGTTGGATTCATGAACAAATTGAAAATGTTTTTTAATTTAAACAGGAGCGTCATCGAAGTGTTTTACATACAGCAGCCGTAATTTTCATCCTATATAGAAAAAAACGCCTCATCAAAAAGAAAACAAAACACGTTCTCTTTCAAGGGAACCTTGGAATTTAATAATTCTTCAATTGTCAAATGAGAGAGATAGAGTAAAAAGGAGGACAAAATGATGTGTTATGTCGTTTAAAAATTTCATAAGATCACAGATGACTCAAAGACATCGCATGAAGCTACACCGTTGGATTGAATTTGATCTAAACATGAGTTTATTGTCGTAAATATGAGATCTGAATATAAATGATCCTAGCTATTAGTCAAATCTGGATTCACGAAGTCTCACCATCAGATGACGTTGATAAGATAACTGTTGTTGATTTTCTTAATTCCGGAATTGCAAGGTTTTAGACTTAACATGGATGATCAAATTCACATTTTGAATTACCGAGACCTCCTCAAACACGAGTTTTTAAGAGTTTTGAATTCCGGAATAACGAATTCTGCTGTAAATGTTAGCTTATTCGTTTTTTGGAGTATGCAAAAAATCTTGTTTACAAAATTGAAATATCGATGCTCGATATCATCACATTATTAGATGATGAGGAAAAACGATCAATAAAGGTTATCAAAAGCTAATTACTAGTAAATACCATCCTTTTAAAATGAAAATGTCTTTGAAAGACATTGTTCGCATTTTCTCGGCACATATTTTTATATCATATTTCACAATCACCATAAAACATGCCATGAACGTAGCCACAATCTACAAACTTTGCACACATGTACGACTTTCCTTATTGGGTCATTTGATCACACAAAAACATCATTATATGCAGCAGTTTTCAAGTGTCCCACACTCTAAACATGAATCTATTGTTTTCTGGTTATATATAAGTGATTTACAGCTAACTGCAAGCAGTTTCATACTTTATGTGTAACCTGTCGTTTGAAAAAATAGGGCATCTTTTAATAATTAAGTTACAAATGTAATGTTTAAATGATTTAAAAATAATATTTTCAAACAAGTGCAAGAATGTTACTTTTAAGAAATGAACCATAGGCGCATTTAGGGGGGGGGGGGATCCAAAATTAAACGTTTATACACTATTATAAACGAAAGATGAAAACTCCGATATCAGGATTCCTCTACTTTGAGGTAGATCATATAATAATTAAGAAAAATTTACATCCTTTCTTATATACACAATTTAACCTGATATTAAAGCAGCGTGTAACTTTAACTGAAACAAATTACCGTTTACATGTTATCACAGTTAACCATTCATGTTAAGGACCTCGTGTAGTACTTAACCTATGCTTTGATTTAAAAATATTTACTTAAAAAGGTCATATTCTGGATTCATGCTCACTTTTCCTTAATCAGTACTACAGATTAGCTCCATGTAATATTTTTTTTATTATTATTATTTTTTCATGTTTAGAAACTAGTGAAACAAAATCATTTTGTACTGCTTGATATATTTCAATAGCTCTGAAATTTTAGTAAATTAAAATTACACAAGATAACATGTAAACAAGGAAACGGATGTTTTCCGCAAGGGAGACAACCAGTTTTCGGTCTTGAATGAATCTGCTGCGCTCTATTATTTCATCAAATGCAGAAAGAACAGAAAAACAAAAGCAACGTTATTTCCCAAAACTTGAAAACTTGAATTAAATTTAAAAGTGAAATAATTATGAGGTGCCTGTAATATACCTATATTGTCTTGCTGCTTATTTCCAATGTGTTGTATCTTTAGCAGCCAATTGGATCTTTTGAAGCATATGATTTTCTTTAATCAACATAAACGGCTTCACACCGATATCACATAGACTGATGAATATGTATATATACAAAAATCGATATTTAACCCGAAATAGCGATCCTACGATAAAATGAAATATCTACATGTGTACATCACAACGAACACATATGCGCCAAGGTAATGTATCTGAACAACCTTGATCGCCATTCACTCAAATATCATGACAAGCGCTCAACTGATATGACTCATTTTTTACACAATCATTTAAGAATTAATTTAGTAAGCACAGGTAATGTACAAGGATTATTTAGATAAAACTAGCAATCACTCTCATTCTCTTTCATTTCATATTTTAAATAGCATATAAAATTTATTAAATTTATCACTCATTTTCATTTCAGCATACACATCACATTTCGGTAATCACATACATCGCCATGAAACATTAGCCTTATTTACATATGCTAATGTCAACATCATTTACATATGCAAATATCAACAACATCTACATATGCAAATATCAATATCATTTACATACCACCAATTCATATGTAATTAAAAGTGAAATAAACTGGTACGATTTAGTTAAAAAGCTGGGTTGTACTGTAATGACACATATTCAAAGTAATACGTGTGTAAATGTATATAAAAAAGATATTAGATAAAAAGACCATTAATTAATAATCCGAAGAAAAAAAATACAATGGTCAATCAAGAAATTTTCACATTAAACTGATGGAACTTTCTCTGTATGATGGGTAATCATTGCTAATATATAGCACATAAAGAGATCAGAATGAATGGAGAACGGAGTCTACATAAAAACGGGCATGTAACACATTGTAGCAGCAATGCTACCAGAAAAAGCTGGCTAAACACAACCATTTTTTTCAGACAACATCACAAAGTTCCTTGCGGTATCACCATGGGGCACTGCAATGTTCTATCGAACAATGTATTACATAAATTAGGTAAATTAAATTGGATGTTTTCAAAATAGATATAAGATCTCCAGAAAAGAAGTTTTCTATGATTAACGTTCTGATAAAACTTTCTCGTACTTAAAAAGGGGTAACCTACGTGATATTCTATGCTAAATATTTCTATCTAGTGTAATATGTCTGACACCTTTACGTGAAATCTGGCGCAATTTTTCTTTTTTTTTGTGAATACTTTCGAAGATTATTAGAACAAAATTCAATACACGTCAACTGCAGTGTATCAATTTTTCATTCCCTGGATATATCAATGCCAGTTTACAATATTCAAGTACAAATGGTTATATCATTGAATATCAACACTTGCAAAAACACAATTTACCTGGCAAATGGTGATGCCCGAAAGATACTATGTAAGACTATTCTTCAAATAGGCAATCTAAAAAGAAACGGGAATATCTGTTTAACAGGACGATGGGATGTGAAACATGACCTACATGAAATGTGAAACATTTTCTGTAACAAAAATGTGACACAGAACATTTTACGTGAAACATGATTAACGTGTAAAATACCTGAACACATTACAAGAAAACGTGACACAAAACATGCAATGTGAAACATCAATTGTGAAAATTTCCTGATTAAACATGTTTAAGGGATCACAACAAGAACGGTGCTGCGTTCCACAGACATCCCGACAACGTCTGTTTTAGCACCCGGTGCTTCTGTATCCACCCCAGCATGGAAGATTATCATATGTCTGTAACAGTCTCATCACAAGATTAAACTCTAGTGAAATCAACAAGCATGAATAATCGTAGACAAATCACTGTAGTAATCAGTGTCTGTTTCACACTTTATAATGTTTCATCACCTCGGTATCATTCTCGTGTGTTTTACGAAATACTTGTCGTATAAAAGTGTATTGGTTTGTGTTAAGACACACACACACATTCGGGCTAAGCCAATCAAAAGTGTCATTTCTGACATCAAGGTTTTTCCCACAAAAGCATCCTCCACTTATATCCTTGCAAATGCTACCAGCCTGCCATCACAATTGGTGAACTCCATTTGAATTCAGCTTCGACAATCGGCATTCCAAACAACTTCATTTTGATCAAAGCTTCCCCATTAGGTATTCCAAAGAACTCCATTTGATCTAAGCTTCCACAATGGGTGTTCCTAACAACTTCCTTTGATCTTAACTTCCACAGTGGATGTTCCAAACAACTCCATTTGATCTAAGCTTTGATCTAAGCTTCCACAATGGGTGTTCCTAACAACTTTCTTTGATCTCAGCTACCACAGTGGATGTTCCAAACGACTTTATAAAAATCCTAGCTTCCACAATAGGTGTCATAAAACAACTCCCATTTGATCTAATCTAAAAGTGTAGAATTCGAATATCGCAACACTTGTTTATTCTTGTTTCTATCAATATGTCCTGGAACAACAAAGCCAACTTGAGGGTTTGGTCATTCGTCCTCGTTGTCTGTTGGTTTGTTAAGACATTAAGGATGGACTATGAACGTTTCTCCAGTCCTTTGCCCCCCCCCCGCAATTAATCCCAATCTAACAATGTCGTGACAGTAGAATTTATGATCCAGACACAATTTATATATCAGCTGACTCATAGTCATTCAAAACTATAGCGTGTTTTGGTTTCTAAACAAGAGTTGGAAAGAAATTCCCAATTTTAATAACCTTTCATAGCTATCACCAGGGCGTCATTTGGCAAGAATTAGCTACTGCCGTTTGTATTTCAACATGGTTGTGGAAGTGCAAGACACAGTCACAATGAAATCCGGGGCCCAGTTACTGCATGCTACAAGCCCTGGTCACTTACTGCAAATATTTCTGGAATCTCTCCAAAAATAATTAAAATATTTTCCCTAAAATATCAGAAGGTATGTCGATTAATCGTAGCAATCTGAAGCATGAAATATCAGTTTTCGCTGTGTTTAAAATTTACATATGAAATCATTTAAAAAATTGAAATAATTAGTCGTAAAAATATTCCACAAAGCTTAAGTAATTAATCACTTTAAGACTTTTTTTACTAATCAAAAGTTGAAAAAAAATTGACTTCATAAAATTTATGGTAATTATCATCTTTGATTTAATTGGTACAATACGCTTTGTTTACCTCAAAAGTTGACACTACGATCTAATATGAACAGAAATATTTATTGTTTTATTTGTAATATATTCTTCAGTTATCCTTGAACAAAATACAAAAATTATTTTCAAAACACATGATGATTATCAAAATCATGTGCAATCCATCGTGATTCCTTTCTGTTAATTATCAATTATCTCCCCTTGAAATGAAACTCTTCAAATATGAAGGAGATCTACATCACATTTCTTCATTGTGTTACTACATTTTGTCACAGGTATTAATATTTCTGTTAATACTTTAACTGAATTTGTTGCTTAAAATTCCTTTCATGGTACAATTTTGATTTTGCCAGGATTCATACAATGATTTATTGATCCATCATAGATTTGTAGACATTTGATATGTTGAAGCAACTCGGATTAAAAAATTGATACGACAAGTTAATGGTTCCTACTAAGACTCGTCTATAGGTTCCTGTTTACTATTCTCTAATATTTTGCTTTTTTGCTCAAACTTCTTGGATTTTCCTGTGAAACATTCCTTTAGGAAATCTTCCATAGTTTCGTAGAGATGACGCCGAGAGTTTCCACCATCCAATGCATGTTGCTGATCCGTGTATATCTACAAAATATCATTGTAATCGTATGAGAATAGATATACCAATGGAGAAATAATCACTTCTCTATTTCATCACTGCAGGTCACAGTGATTCACAGTGATATGTCAGGACATCAATCACAAACAGTCTCTTAGCACTTTATCACATTATTCGTCACTGAAACTCAAACCATGGTCCAGTTGTTTAAAAAAGTTATTCGCTTAATCAATGATTAGCGCAAACATTATTTTTGTGTATCTTCAAAATGCAAACAACAGCTGAGTCAAAACTCTTAAGATAGCAAATATTTTAGTACAGTAAAATTATATGAAAAATTGAAAGTGTTTACCTTGTCTTTTGACCAAATCATCAGAGGGTGAAAAATGTTAACTCTTTCACCCCTTTGCAACTTTAGTAAATTTAACCATGCAATGATCTGGATGAGTCCATTATGGTCTAAAGTGAGGGCTAAACTGTGATAAGGTTTTCGACTAATTTGGCCCAGATGAATCCGGATGACTTGCAATGATGATTAATCAGCATTTAATCGTAATTTCAACACAGCACAAGCATATCACGATAAATTTGAATGACTGATAAGATATTGTCAACAGTCATTAACATTGGATACCTGAGATTTGCTATGACTGCAGCTTAGACATCATGGATGTCTGTGATTAAATTCTGATTCATGAAAGGATTTTGGTTGGTTTTATCACGACAATATAACTGCCAGTCATGTATCTGTACAGAATAAATATGTTAATACCAGGACTTGGTGATTCCATTTAGAACCATTCTATCTTACGGTACACCTTGTATTTTGACAATTTCCCAAAAGGTATGAATATCTTTGCAACCTATATCCAAACAAAACAAGAATCATAGTGTCATAGTTTTATAGTAGGCTTCAGCATCTAAACATAATTATTTTAAAATACATTCACATTTGGACATGACATATACCTGTGATCTGAAGTAGACATTCTCCTCAACTAGAGCTCGCATCAACTGGGCTGAGTTTTGGAAATGGACATTATCTGAAGAAAAAGTCAGAATGTTTAAAATGTGAATAAATTAACTTCTATCAAATATACAGGAACATCCGTACATAAAAAGCACACGAGGATCTGTTGTGTTAATCTCATATACATGGCAATGCATGACCTAAATGGCTGTATAGATTTGGTGCCGTGACCAGGATCTATCAAATATTGAAATACCAATCTCAAGAAAAATATAGCGTCAGAATCTTTAAAATTTGAATCAATTAACTTCTATCAAATACAACATCTGTACATTAAAAGCATACAAGTATTTGTTTTGTTTATCTCATAAACGTAACAAAGCATGACCTTAATAGTAGTATTTATGTGGTGCCGTGACCAGGATCTATCAAATATTGGAATACCAATCCTAAAACCACTGAACAGTGTTTGAATGGATATCTATATAATATCGTATAGAACGTTAAGTGTCATAAAAGCATTTATGCAAAACTCATATAAATAAATAATTAATCTTATTCTTATTAAAAATGTGATTATTTTTGTTTTTACGTTTGTTTTACTTACCATCACCAGTTCCATGAATTAACATAAATTTGGCTGACTTGAAATTCTTCGCATTTTTGGAAACATTTGACAACTGGAATAGAAGACAATGTTTTCAGGATGAAAAACGACAACGACAGGAACACAATGCTATTTTCAGCGCTAAACATATCATGATATTTGCAGTATACAACAGCTTACGAAACACCTTTAAACTATTTTTTCATGTACTCTAACAGCATTAGAGGAAAATCAAAATCGATCAAATTTTACAAAGTGTGATTGGCTTTATACAATTTCTGAAATATAATATGTTCATGAATATTGAATCGATGATAGAAAAATTGAAAATGTGTATCAATTTTGAAAAAAAATACCTCTTTTATAAACACTTGTGTACCATGAACAGGGTAACATCTGTTTCGAAGATGATAAAGACACTATCTGAAAATTCACACAAAATAAAGGGATCCTTTGAAAAACAGGTCTATTTTACTGCATTACAAACAAGCCTGATCAAGGACTTACATTGTAACCATCTGGATTGTCTTCTGGAGTACTCATATATCTCTCAGTGTATACAGAATCTACAAACAAGGAATCATCGTAAGTCATATACTGATTTCACATCCAAATTGTCCACCCAAAGAATTTACCTATCACATAATTTTTAACAGGTGTGGCCTTATAAAAATGTATCAAAGATGAGTTTTTATTAATCACCAAAAACTTTCACATGGAATATCTTTCTCTTACAAGATACACAACTAGAACTGTTTGTTTGTTGTTCGTCTGGGTGGGTGGTTTTACATCCGTTTCACAGTCGGTTCACAGAGTAGTTTGGTTATCAAGCAGACAATATCAACTAGACCTATTAGTCACAGGTATACTAATACTCCCGTTTAACAATTGACATTTTAAAAAAAATCTAGATATTCCGCAGAAGATTTTAAATTACCAGTATTTCTATACAGATTTAAAGGATTTTTGAAGTACCTAAAGACATGTGATATTCTACAAAGAATTAATACATTATTTTCCATATTTTTTTTCAGCATTTTACATTAGTCACAAATTTTTACTTTTTATGATTGCAAAAATGATCCGTAACGCCTCAAGTCCTTTCACATGGACATTTTACGTTGGTGTGCAAACGTCAACAGTTTAGTCTACAACTGATATGTATATATGGATAAGACTCTGGAAACAAAACCATTAGCATTTCTGTACATGCAAATTATAACTTTCAAATTTACTCTTTCATGATTTACCATAGTAGTGCCAATCCGTGACTGGAGCAACAGAGATTCCACAGCCGAACGTTTCCGTTCCCCGTCCCAGTACAGAGGCTGTCAGGAATCCCCCGTATGACTGATAAAAAAGAACCATCACATAACAGATTTTTCCATGGATTCAATTTTTCGACAGTGAAACATATTAAACTGTTTGTTTCAATTTTTCAAGAACTTGAAAATGTCATCAAAATCTGTCCTGAGGACAGAAAACAGTTGTAGGGACACAATAAGGGCATATTCCTAATTAAAGACAGATACATTTAAAAGAAAAAAATCTACATGTAGTTTTTAAAATAGTTAATGCATTGGTTAGAAAATCAAAAAGTACATATTTTCATTAAACTCTATTTTAGTACCTTTTGAGACTTTTACAAGTTTTGATTAAGTAGAATTTATAAAATAAAAAAACAAGAACAAGATATTCATTGTGTTTATTAGTTAAAAACATAAATTACATAAAAATTACAAAGAAATGTCTAGCCATTTGCATTAATGCCCGAGTAAATTATTTTTCACTCTTTCTTTTCAATTATTTATTGAAATATAGTTAATTTGAATCTCATTGAAATTTTCATTGATACAAGCTATTTTTAATGATAAGTATGGTTAAGGTAATAGGATTGTGTCGCCATTTCTCAGTAGAATTTCTTCAAATTTTGTAGTTATATTGCTTTGAAGTAAA
>JAUMHH010177851.1:0-15371 GCA_032359455.1 Chlamys rubida
GAAAACCCTTCGGGTGGAATTTGCCTATCCTACACCCCTGGGCATGAAAGAGTATTATAATAATCAACGAAACGAAAAGAAGAATTCTCACTACTATTATATAAGTATTTTTCTTCATAGAAAACCTTCGTCTTTCAAAAGTATTTCTTTTCTAATTAACCGAACAGTGAATTCTCTTTATTCGCCTTCTACTGATCCTTTCTTAGGTAAGGCCTGGGAATTACTGTCTCATTCTGACGTGATTATCATATGGTATTTACGTGTATTGATATCACTGCAACAAATAAGCCAATATAGAAGATGCTCATCGAGGCTTACTTTGGTAGTTGTTTGGGGCAGTTTTATTATATGCAGCTTTAATGTTAGTTAAACAACACATCAAATCTTTGACGAAAGATTAAAAAACAAAACTGCAAATGAGGCCGTTTATAATTTTCGTCCACCAACTCTAGCCCCTCATATTTCCGAATGGTATTCATGCGGACCTTCATTTCATGTCATATCATAATGAGTGCTTTTGATGGCTCCAGGAATTCAAAACTATTACTATTTAACCAAACCCAGCGACAGAAAATAGTTTTAACAAAGATTCTTCCCAGTAAACATCATTAAAATGATCAGGCTATTCTGTCATATTTATTCTCGGATAAAGTATGAAAGAAGTGGTGTCTCATACAATTCCAGTGATCATTACATCTCTAGCCCGCGGTAAAGGTTACGTGATGGGCCAGGCTGCTTTACCATTAAATTCATGTTTCTGATTATCTAATAGAGATCTAATCAAATAAAAATGTACTCGCAATAAATCCCCTGGGTTGTGCACTATTACAGGAACATCAATCACACCCTCACCCGTCAGTTACATATGTAATATTCACTAACACCACATCACGACACGTATGTGTATGTACATGTACACGTATAATTTCCGCTTATTAAAAGCAATAGTATGTAACGATTATTGTTCCGATTGTTTCATGCTTCAGACGGTATGCTGTGAATTTATCTACCAAATAAAATGTATGCACATCAATAAATGTTTTGTTTTTTCCCAGATTTTCACCAAACTAAATGTTTTGGCAGACAATCTCTAAAACATCCTTGTAGATTTCATGGTAAACATTGTTAAAGAAAGATTTCGTGTTGAACTTAGAGTATGCGATTGGCTTGATAGAAGTTATGGTAACATATGTTTGTGATAATCTTGTCCCACATATCACAGAAGGCAACCGTAATCAAGCTACATGTACATGTAATACATAGAAACAGGCATCTTGGTTGGATCATGTCTATCAAGAAAATGTAGGACATGCATATCATTTGAGAATATTTGTTCCTAACCTCATGGTCAGTTGGTCAGTATAACATTAAACCGAAAAGCAGGAAGTCAGTGCGGTCGTGATTCCCTTCCGATATGACCGCGGGCAATATATCCCTACACAGGTGTTTATATCAGGTGTTTGTGACATTCAGCTCGCAATCTACCGATCGCGGGTGCACTGAGCCGCAGTCCCCTGTAAGGTAAGTAGACAACAGTTACAATTTAGAACTAGTCTATAATTTGTTACATACAATCTACAAACGTGTTATCATTTACAGTTGTTTGATGTAGTTCGATGGTCATCGAGTTCGAACATATCAGATATTTGCTCCATTTTCAGAACATTTTACTTTTTATCCATATATCTATTTTTTCATCTATATCTTTGTTATTATGAAATAATACCGACAACAGTAACACAAACAATGTAAATACGACATGATTATTTAAACGAATAAGAATTATTGACGACAGGAAAGTATTTTCGGGTTTTATTTCAGAAGAGCTTACTTTTTTAATTATTGAGAAGAAATAAAAAACATTTTGAAACATCATTCATTTCTCTGTTGGTAGTTTTTTGGACTTATCTTAATATCTAAACATTGTCACTACGACTGATAACTTACTGATAAAGTAAAACATCTGATCCCTTTATTTCTTACAGCCAGCCAAATGAAGCGCAATAAGACAGTATGGTTCTTGTTCATCAACATCGCGCTATTCATTTGCCGTCCATCTAACGGTCAGTTTTTTGGTGGTGGTAGTGGTGGATTCAATACCTTGCCCGGTACTCAAGGTCAGACGCCTGCATTTCAGGTCAACAGTGCCCTAGTTAACAATTTCGATGGAGGGACTGCTAACCAAGTGGGACAGAGAAGATACCAGGAGTTGGTCAAGTACACACCATACTATGTTGACGACGACAGAACGCCCGGCTTCTCAAGTATGACAATTATTCACATACACCAATTCATTTTCTCGTTGGCTATTATTTATTCTACTGAAGTAACATTCATCAATTTCATTTGTTGACCATAATCATTGCATTTTATATGAATAATGTTTTCCAACAAACCTAGTATCCCAATGAATTGGTATTTAAAAGTTTCCTTCAAAGGAATACCGCCGCTGACCTTTTCCCATATTGTAACTTTATTCCTGACAGCTTATGCTCGTTTGCCAAATGCAAAACGTCTTTTTTTTGTGATTTTGCAGTCGTCCGATTTCTCTACACATACCGAATCTAAGGTATTTCAATGTCCCTTGTTAAAGTTTCAAGATTTTATAAAAAAACAAAAAAATTGTCGGAAACAAATGTTGATTGATATATCCAATCTATATTACAGTTGCAACGCTATTGCTGCTTGGTCTACTGTACGGTATAATCAGTAGGACGTCAGCAAATCAATCGGATATGACGGTCACCATGCTCAGTGTTGGTATGGGTGCCTATCTTGGATATGGGTACGTACACAATATATTACAGCAAACGTCAAATTGTTGTAAAGTACTGCTAATAATGCTAAATGCTTTTACTAATCATTTATCTCCCTTTATTTTCACATTTAAAAAGATAAAAATTCAGATTAGGTCTTTCAGTTAGTTTTTTGTTGTCATTATTGATAAATGAAAATTAAGAATTGAAAAACTTTTGTCTTCAAGCTGTATAAGAGGTATTCAAAACGTTATATCAAATCGATTTAACAACCCCTTCATTTCTTTGTTGTACAAGGAGCGAAACGTTTTGAAAATAAAAGACCATTTTGTTTCATCTCAATCATATATGATGATGACAATTTTGATCCCGACGTGAGCCTGAGTAAGAATGATATATTCACAACATGTTTCCGGTACATTAAAGAAAACTGAGACATCCATACACCTATTTACCCGTTATAATATTTCGTTTTTGTTGACAGTAATAGTGGTGGTCGCGGGGGAGGAGGAGGCGGAGGAGGAGGAGGCGGCGGCGGCAGCAGCGGAAGGGGTGGTGGAGGAACAAGAGGATGAGAGATATAATAAATCCAGAATATAGAACCATCATGATAAAGATGTCTCTTGATAAATCATGATAAAGATACCCCTTGATACATCATGATAAAGATGCCTCTTGAAATCATGATAAAGATACCCCTTGATACATGATGATAAAGATACCCCTTGATACATCATGATAAAGATACCTCTTGATACATCATGATAAAGATACCTCTTGATACATCATGATAAAGATACCTCTTGATACATTCAAAAGGGCTGAAATCAGTTAAATATCTTCACCTGGTTTGAAGCACAATTTATGGAAAGTGGTCAAAAATGAATACAGCGAACTAACAACACGATCTTTTTGATAACAGAAAACCATTTATTTTTAAACCAACATTTTTTGTTTTAATTATAACAGATAAAGTAAAAGGTTTGCAATTATGAGAAGTGATCCTTGTGCTGTATTCTGTTACGTATACGAGTCGATGTTAAGTTGACATGTAATTATCTACTGAAATTACTACCGACAGTATTGTTTGCCCTCAGGAAAGTTTTATACTTTTGTTTCGATTTATTGGAGGAATTGCTTCCATATCTTTGTTTGCTGTTTTATATCACATGGAGGGAATGAAGGAATCGGTATAGGCAACTGCTAATAAAATGTTAAAAATAACATCGTTTTAGTGTTGGTTTTTTTTCACGGCAAGAATTAAGGATTATTTATACTCCATTTCCTTAATGATTTAATGACCAACAACTGTGACAGTTCTCCATCAGTTGTCTAATCACGAAAGGGCATAACGCTATTCTTAATACTCTCTTTATTGTTTGTATATATACTCTCTATATTGTTTACTTTATACTCTCTATATTGTTTACAACATTGAAAGTTACGGTAACCTAATGCTACTTAATATAGAGTCTCAATATTTTCTATGACCTTCCACGACACGTTGCTGACTGTCCTATGCAGCCACTAGAAGTATTATCGCTATAACTTCGACTTTAATATGCAACATAATTGACACTATTATATGCAGACAAGACTTTTGGCTGCCCATGACTGTTCAAAAGACTAACGTCGTTTTTTACTTAAAACTGTATCAGTTGCAAATATCCATAACAAAATCATCCTCTTGCATGACCACGCACATATTCATTCAGTTGAAATATCGGCTCCTGAATCCAATGTTTTGAAGACATTTACAAGACACCACCACAGACGAGTTAGAATTCGATGTCATCAGCCAAAGGTCAAATTCACTGTAACTATGACTAGAAAACGTACACGTGCTTGGGATAAAAAAAATGCGGTATAAGCATTCAGGCCTTAAAATGATATGCTTCAGATTTGTACGGTCGATATCATTCTTTACCACAGACAGATGGTTAAATACATTACTCAGATTCAGTTAAGCTGACACCAAAGTAACCATGTAAACCATCCATCACGAGTTGAGACCTACTTTTGACGGTATCATTCGCGCACCGACACATTATGTTGGTTGGTACGAAGGGCCATATTTTATATGTCCTCTTGATCTGGCTATTTTATATTTCCTTTCCTGTTACATCTATTGATAAACTACACGTACAAATGCAATATAAGGCCACATATGTATTTGGAGTAAATGTTTGTGTCGTACCAACTACATGTAGTTGTTACAGAATTCACGTAGGTTTCATAAGCTCCGAGACCGCATCCTGGTCCGATCGTTATTTTCACATTTCAGCTCATATAATTATCTTCTGGAATCCCGAAATATCAACGAAACCGTTACTCGAACTCAAAATCTATAGGAAAGAATGATAACATGGAAGCCATTTAAAAAGTACGATGATAATTAGATCTGGTGTTCCGGAAACGTAAGCCACTTCTGAGTCATCGATATACTTCCAATGGTAATCTGGGTCACATCCGGGTATTGTGCCATACTCAACTTGAATAACAACAAACCGACTTGGTACACTTATGAACATGATTAAAAACATCTACTTTCATATCGACCAGGAGAAAGCATGGTGGCGACTCTTAAATTTGCCATCCTATTCATCATCCTTTATCTTCAAGAATTTAACGTTTTTTAATGTGATTTCAAGTTTTGATCAGGGGAAATTTGTTATTTATGACGTCAAAATGCAGCGCAAAGTATTATGAACATTCCATACCTGACCAATAAGCTGATAGAAATCGTTAGGATTTAAAGTTTTGTTTTAAGGAAATTGCGGCTCACACTGTTCAGTCGATCACAAAGCCACTAATACCAACAAAGGTATTTATTCATTTAGTAAAGAACGGAAATTTGAGAGTTTCACAGGTGATATGCCCTGCCCGGAGATTTGATGCTTTGTCAATTCCGAGAATGATGTATCTAAAAAGTAATATTTTCTCACTGTCATTTAAAAGTTGAACAAATGATGACAACGTCACAGGAAAAAAGACTGCAACCTTGAACCGCAACAAAGAATTGACGTCCAGAGGGCAGTTTCCCTGGGTTTAGAAAAGAAAGAAATTAAAAAGAAGTGACCTTCCCTCAAGGCGTAGACGTGAATTTGAATTCACAAATAATGAAAAGAGGAGTGTTGAGCTGACAATTAACAAGCATAAATAATTCCTTATAGATATCTATAACGCACGCATGAAACATTGAAGATTCTAATGCAATGCTCTTTTTTGCTATCTTGAAACAAAAAAGAACCTTGACAGAGAAAGTATTAACTTAATATGATAGTCATGCTTAAATCTAATGCAGACATTCTTAGAGAAATGACAAGCCTGATCTGTCGACAAGAAACAAACTGTGAAGTAGTGATATATATGGCACAAGGGTCAGTGAAACGTCTTTGAGTAGAAATTGATCATCTACTGATTGTTTTCAAAAGTTATCACAATCAATGACACGTATTTAGACGTTTAGGATATTACATTACTTTTAAATATAGCAAGTCAGTACACGATGCCTAAATCGCATCAAATAGTAATCTTCAATCCTTTAGAAGTATGGCAATTCTATAACAACTGAAATACAGAAAAACTCGAAAAGAATACTCCAGAGCTTTCCTAACAAACATTTTGACTAAAGCTATAATTAGTGACAGACTGCGTTGAAAATGCGTGCAATGTGTGCTTCGCAAACTAAAGGTGATTTCTTTTTACTTTACAGGTTGTATATTTCTCCAAAGCAATGGCGCGCTATACGTGCTTTCTTTACGGTTCAACACGTATCTGGAAATGGAATGGTTACCGCGAATTTCACCCCAATGATAAATCATCAATAAAAGTCAAAATTAGGCAACGATATTGAGATACATAATTTAGAAACTTTGAACTTAAGTCATTAAAATGAAAACGAATTCATTTAGTCTGATATAAGCCATGCCTTGATAAAGATATTTAATATAATAAACAAAATATGTCAATCTCTTTATAAACCAGGCTGAATGCTAAGAAATGACACATTCTCTAGGCTTCATTTATACTGCTGTGTCATGCGGAGCTTTATTGCTCCCTTTTAGAGCTGTTAAGACACATATCGGCTTCAGATCACTTACATAATTATTCACTACATATTAAGCATCATGTTAATTTTCTACTTTCAAATATTCTAAATACTCTGAATAAATATGGTTCTCAACCTTCTGGTATACGATGATCTGCTGGGGTTTAAGAAAGGATATATTCTAGTGTTCAATCACTTATGTTACGGTTAAACATATAATACGGAAATTCTATCCACCTATTTCCAAATAAGGACAATTTTCGTTGCATTTTCTTTGAATGACTTGAACTTAATTGAGATTTTCTTTTAAACAAATATTTCAAAACATGAAACAAAAAAAAAGGATTTAAGTCGGTAAAATTATTCTCTAGGTGTATACACTTTTATAATTGAAAGACTTTTAATCAAATTTACCGGTCATCATCAATTCATAAACATGCATATGATTATTTCCCGCCTGCTTAGAGTAGACGAATTGCCGTCACATTACAAAACGATGATAGGTTGTTCAAGGTATGATTTATTGATGAAATGTATATACATAAATGTAATCAGTACAGGGGTCTTTGGTAACAGCCAGAAGTTCTCGCACACAAAAGTAATTTCTGAAAGAACACAAACAAAATGTATCTAGTACAAATTATATTGAATAATAAGGTTTAAACTGTAATGCAATGGAATAGAAGTTAATTGGCTGATTCCATGATGGAGTTCAGGAAAATGTGCCTCGCCTTCTATCTAATTGATAGTGTAGAGAAAATAACAATAAATTCGATAACCAGAATAAAAAGAAAACGTGGATTAAAAATATGTATTTGGGATATACATTGTAGTAATATCGAGGTGAATATATAATAATATAATATATATGTAAAAGCAATATGTTATCTGATTAAGTTTGTACAACATTGACTAGAAGGACCAGATAGAAGGATAAAGCCATCCTGTCGGCTCTTTAATTGTGTACGCTACCTTACTCATTTAAAAACTGTTTTATGTCAGAATTGCCTTCCTTCACAATCTTAAAAGCGTAACGAATTTAGAACACACTGTTCAACATTTATTCACTATGAAAATCCATTTCCAGTTTTTGGCGCCTATCCGGTATTGTTGATCAGCAAGGGAAGAAGTACTAGAGCTCCCACTACAGGAGGAGACATAAAGAAACCGTCACTTAATCACAAAATACGTGTATGCACTGATATACAGTCAAACGTGATTACATAGACATTCTGTTTGAGAAATTAAAACATTTTAATAACACAAGAATTTGAGAAACATGTTTGAGATATGAAGTATGCATAGCTAGGTTGTAGTAGAAGATTAGTGCTACTTAAGACAGGGGGTAGTTATAGACATTTAAGACAATGAATCACGAAATAAACATTAATTCAGCTTTTGTCTGGTAAAATCATCATGCTTTGGACAATACAAAGATATAGACAGCTATAGACAAAGCCTTTACATGGTTATGAGTAAGAGTAAATGCTACCTACTGAGATGTTATTTAAGATTTTATAGCATGACGCCTTTTACTGTGTTACACTTACGGAGGAGGAACAGAGTATCATCGCCACCATCGTAGTTATAGGCTGCCGCAGCGGCACCAGGAGGGGCACCAACAGGAACACCATAGGGGATGTAAAGTGCTGTGTTTCCTCCGTATCCTTTTCCATATCCCCCACCGTATCCTTTCCCATATCCGCCATATCCGCCTCCGTACCCGTTCCCATATCCACCATATCCGCCTCCGTACCCTTTCCCATATCCACTATATCCGCCTCCGTATCCTTTTCCATATCCGCCTCCGTACCCTTTCCCATATCCACCACCGTACCCTTTTCCATATCCGCCATATCCGCCTCCGTACCCTTTTCCATATCCGTCATATCCGCCGTTACCTCCATAGCCGCCATACATTCCCATTCCACCACTGAACATATCATATCCCCCTCCTCCATATCCACCATATCCACCTATCACATATCCATCATGTCCATATCCTCCCCCATACCCGCCGCCAAGACAGCAACTTAGGGACACCAGAAGGATTAAGATCGGCAGAATTAGTGTACCAAACTGCATGGTGCCTGCGTTAAAAAAATATTCAGATGAAGTAAAAACCCATTTTCTACAAATTAGAAGTAAGGAAGCGCCTATTCAAATTTCAGTTTGTCGGTACAGAGTATCAAATAAAAAGTTGTTTTGATATTAAATAAGTTGGTAACATTCTAAGGTGTATCTATTTGTAAGTTTAAATCTATTGCATATTTTTGTTGTCAAAGAAAACACAACATATATAAAAAGATAAAAAATGATAAAAATTAGGATAGCACTGTTGAAAAAATATACCTATACTTATACTACATGTATGCGTAACTTACCTTTCCACCTGATCTGGCTGAATGCGAAGTATACGGGTATATATATACTCCAAACCTTCACCTGAACTCATGGTTGTCCTTTCCTAACTTCCTCGATTACAAACTGTTATGCCATTGTTTACTCAATCTGGTATTCTGTGGTCGTTCACAGTCTCTGTTAACGATGATAACATCTACAAGGGATTAAACATATTCTTCGTCCTCTGAACTTTTTTTTTATTATGAAAAATATGATTATAAATAAATAATAAATATTCAACATTTGATATAGCGCCATATCTAGCTAACATAAACCACTCTAAAGTGCTTTACAGTACATATATATAGAATTTGATACAACCAATACAATTAGCATATACATTAATCAATACGACTTTGAGGAATTCGCGGAAGCTGCCTTATCAGGCGCTAACCACTATGCCTATGCCACCTGGCTAATATCTCCCTATGTGTGTATGCCTGCGTGTGTGCTGGAGATGTATTGTGTTCTATTTGTAGTGGGACTGTGCTTCCAACGGTATCATTTTTAATGCCACCTCACTTGAATGTTACAGCACAGATACCGCAACATCCACACAGACCATTTTATAACCACCTGGGTTGTTGGAGTTGTTTGGGCAAGAGAAAAACACTTTCTCTGAATATTCCATGCGTACGACGACTTCGGGGATCGAACCCCGGCCGCCTGCTGCGAAGGCCGGAGTGTTAACCACTCGACCACTCCGCCTATGAATTATGTCATATGCTGATTTGACAACAAGCTTTTCTAAAAGGGAAAAGAAAAACTTAGTTGCTTTATACTTTGAAATAAAGTCACAATCTTTTTTTATTAATACCTGTAACCAGTTCTTCAATACGTATAGTTACATAATAATTTCAATTTTGTTTCAATATTCCAAAAATGAATGCAACTGTGACATCCGGTATCGTCAGCATTGTCTTTATTACTTCACTACCTATATACAATAATTATATTATATATGATAATGATAACGTTAAATGCACTTGTTCTAAATTAAAGTCACCAAATTGTTTCTGATAACAATACCTGACTTATACATGTAGCATCGAACTACACAAACAAACGAAATGGGTTTTTTGTTTCAAACATTCAGCCAGGTGGTGATCTTAATATGTTTTTATCATATATCATCACATTTTCATGCCAGTATCGGTAGTTATCATTATCAATTCTAAAACAAATGCTATCAGAAACAGCGAAATGGCATTATTGCAAATCATGATGATAAATTGAGTTCTACGTTTCTGGTTTCCAAGGAACCTTACATCAATAAACCTAAAAAGGAAAACTTGTATGGAGAGCGGTCGGAAACAATAGCATGCAATACAAATACAAACTATTTTCTTGTACCTGCTTCTACTAAATGTTACAGTTTTGTTAATTTAACCGTGTACTGAATTTGTTGGCTGCTGGTTGTGGTAACATAGACAGATTGAAATTGGAAATACTTATGGAAAGATAACTTTTATAATCTACGTGTCACGCGACGCTATTTATGTGTATGTAATTTTGAGAAACATTTTCTTCAAAAGTAATGCTATTTTGGAGAAGTAATTTAATAATTACCCCCCTCTAACTCGAACATATTCAAATTTGTGTTTTTTGTGTGTGTTTATGTTGGGTTTATCCTCCAATCTTAGACAAAAATATAAATTATAAATCGTCGTTCAAAAACTAACATGGACATGATACACGTAGTATTTGAGTTTTATTTATTGAGTCACGTGCCTGTTATAAAACAGTGGCTGGTAAATATTCATGAAAAAGGAACAAACATTATGGGAAATGATACTATGGAATAATAGACATCAAGTTCAACAAGTCTCCAAAATATGGTGGATTCCCTGAACACCAACTCTGCTTAAAAAAACATGTTTACATACAAAATGTAGGTGGTCAGTTGTGATGATAGTGAGTTATAGTCTATTGCAGAAATGGTGTACAGGTAAATTGCACAGGTAAGTCAACTTCTGATAACTAATCAGAAAATCCATTTTAACAAATTTTATTATATATATATTAACATATATAAATGGATAAGATAATAGGCTAGGCCTATATCAATCTTCTCCATGATGGTGTAAGTATGACATTATATATATATATATAATTAATAAGCTATTTATATTATTGTATTAAACTCATACACTCAATCATACATTCATATAATTGCCTACTTACACTCTCTACACTCTCATGTCAATACTCGTTCTCTATATGATAATATTATCTAAATTGACTAGCAACTATCAACAATTATGTTGGAGTTAGGTTAAATACAGAAAATAATTCATTTAATTATATATACATAATATGTGCAAAAAGACATATATAATAGTTTGATAATATTCTGTTCTGTCATTATCATCTTGGTTGTACACATGTTTCATACAGCAATTGTGTGGGGCGACAAAGAAGTGAAACACTTTTAAAACACAAATCTGTCATTCTAACTAAAACACAAATCTGTCATTCTAACTTCTATTAGCCATATTTTGGAGGTAGGATGATTGATTCTCCAACAGGTAGTTTTAAATGGTATTTAATAGAAAACTGTCAGTAGATCTTAAAACAATTGTTATTATTATACTCCTGTATTACATTTTCATAAAGTGTCTTCGATTCAGAAACATGTTGTACAGTTAACTTTATCATGTTTATAACTGGTTGCTGACTTATTCTTGGTAAGTATCCAATCTTGCCACAACAAGTATATCACACAGGCCCAGCTGAAAAATCATGTTTTTTTCTTCAAAGCAAACTACAGATTATGTGTTTGTCTCTGTGACCACAATTTTTTATCAATAAGTGTGCTGTGACAAGTATGTGAATAGTACTGTGTATAAGTTTTATAGTAATAATAATTATTATTGTAAGATGCATACTGTAGATCACCAACCATGACATTATACCACTGTATAACTAGTACATGTACTCTATACCATTGCCACTACGTATACATATAACCCTACCAAAATCAGATGGCATTCATATGAGCTATTAATGTCATGACTCACATGTTGAGATCAACATTATCATTTCATGGTATTGTTGTGTTTGGTGCCACCGACACTTGGTGATTAATTATTAAGACTTTTTTGCAATAAAATTTTTCTAAAAAGGTAAAATTTGCAATGCTTTCTGTTGGTCAATATCAATGCCAACTTGAAAAGACCAATTTTACCATGAATCACTATTTAGCTAGTGTGCTTGGTGGAATTTGTCATTTGAGTTGGCAATCACATGGACTATTGACTATGAATGTCAGCTGAAAAAATCCAAAGGTTTAATAACAAAACCCTTAGGAATAAGTACATGTATCCATATATACGAACCTGTGTATCAAACATAACACAATTATATAAACAAATATACTTTCTGATGATATAGTTGGGACACTGATCTCTATCACTCCCATATGACATGATTATGCAAGGTGTAGTGCCAATACTAAACCTTCGTTTTAATAAAATGTAAATGGCTATTAGGTCTGTCTTAAAACAATAACAGAAACAACTCACCTGTCCGCGGTTGATGAACCCGTGCCTGTCTGCTATACGATTGACGACATCTCTTCCCCCCGGTACATGGACGGCGATTTCGTTCAGGTAGACACCCGAAGCAAGCTGACTAGATACAATTATTGTGATAAATATACAACATACTACAGCCCTAAAGTCACAAAAACATGGAAACTTTATAACAGGCCTCCACGACCATGTTTGTGTATAACGGTTCGTCATGATTTATTTCCTTCCCCGGAAGTTCCACTTTCTTACTTTTTGATTTATCGGCACAGCTTTACCCGATCACTTCTGCTATCAATATGATACATTCCTCACTATCTCGTCATTTTGAAGTCCTGTCTAAAATCTAATGTTACAATATGGCAAGCAAACACTCACCAACACGTCACACATGGAGAAATTGAAACCCACATCCTCGTACACAAGTTCAGAAGGGAACGCCCTTTGACCTTAAAACAACGCCGTCTGTCGGTACTTCAAAGCTCATTGACGACTAATGGGATAACTCTACATGCTATTGTTGTAATTCCATTAGAACATATGCTGGAGGGGAAGCGACACAAGAGTGAATAATAAATATGTATTTATTTAAAGTGGCTGTACAAAATTACTAACGAACGTTTTTCTTTATAATCAATGGACTAGATTAGTACACCTACCTCTGGAATCCACTGGGATAAAAAAAAAGAAAGCAATATAAAAAAAAATCTGAAAAAAAAGAAAATTATAAATTTACGTTTGCCTTTCCCATTCATTTTCTAATCCTTAATTTGAAAAGTTACAGACTTATTAATTTATGAAAACTGGAAATACGTTTTTCTTCAATTAAAATTTAATTATCGTTTTTAGTATGTAAATATGCATATATTTTTTTATATTAATGATTAATTTTTCTAATATTTGAAAATCGTTTTGTTATATCACGGACTTAGATAACAATAATAACAAGATAATCTAATTCCGTGGTTATATATATAGAATATCTACATAAAAATCATATATTAGGTTATTTTAATTATGGAATAGATTGGTATTTAATAATATAAAAAAATCGGATTTTAAAAATATTTTATTTAAATTTATAAGTGATTAATTAATTTAAAATATAATGAATACATTTTTAAAAAAGTATTTTTCCACTTTTGCTTGCCATATAATATACCTCTATGGACATTGGTAAAATAACTAACAGTGGTAAAGTAAAAAATATATCCTTAAACAATCTGAAATAAACCTGACTCATTACATTTGCCTTTTTGGACTGTGTTTATATTGATGTATCAAAACATTTTGTTTTTCAAAAGATTTAGCGGTTTTGCTGGCGGAATGGGTCTAAACGGTGTGGGACATCTAGATTTTGTTAGAAAATATATCTATGTTTCGGTACACAGAAAAAAATCGATACGGTCGGTAAACAAAACGTCCTCAGGTCAATCATATTGTTAACCTTTAACTTTTGGTTCAAATGGAGTTTTTTTTACTTTATGACTATATTAAAAAGCGAATCATTATTTGATTTTTTTAACAGAATGTTGGTATAAACTCATAAAACATCTAATGTTACCTTTTACACAACATGATAGGTAGTATAGACGTCTCTGGTTCAAATATATTTACTGTAAAATCGCATGTACCTTTGATAAAAAAAAAAAACCAGTTCAGTTAATTAGTGTAACCTGATATTATTCTCTGGTATAACATATAATGATACGGGCTTTTTTTATTCCTAGTGTATATCAATTAAAAGTATCTCTTATCAGGTATGTTAATATAGGACTCTTGTTTTGTTTTTTGTAACTTGTCTTCAGTTAAATAATGTTACATAAGAGGCCGCTGGTCGGCATTTTTTCTATCGGATATTATTTTGCCGACTGCGACGCCTGTCAAAAGTATCTCGCCGTGTAAAACCTCTAACATTGTTGGAGACCAGTAAGCAACATGTGTTCTGTCATTTTGTGACTCAAGTTTGACATGTCGCGGGAAATGAAGACACAAGAGCATGATTGGTATTTATCTCCCTTAGGTATAGCTCTCCCGAATACTTGTCGTCTGTTTCAAGATGGCGGCTCCGGCAAGGGCATTTGTTGTAAGAAGAAGTATTTTTGCATATTCCTTATCCCTTTGAGTATCACTAACAAATATTTGATGTTTAGAAAATGCTAGACATGTATATACATGAGTAGAACTTATCAAAATGATATCTCATATTCTTTACTCAGTCTGATCAAGAGTTGGAGCAATAAATAAAATAGCCCGGTATTTCATACAGCGTCATGTCAGTGCACTATATAGTTTGTAATGAGCTTTGAATAGCGCGCTTACCTTTCACCAAGGTGGCCGGGGTTCATTTCCCCGACCACGTAGGTTTTCTCCGTCTGGGCCAACAAGAGTGATACATATAAGTTGAAATAACTTGTTTCATAATTGTTGTAAAATAAAGTTTATATTTATCAGTTTATTACAGCATGTCTTCATATCAATAAACAAATATTAAAGAAGAGGCCCATGGGCCTTAACAGTCACCTGAGTTATGTAAATCTTCAAAGTATCAAACTGTCATCTCATGGTTATAATTTCAATCAAGTTTATAATATTTCCAATTGAAAATGAACAAAATATACCCAAAAGTAT
>JAUMHH010177862.1:0-15371 GCA_032359455.1 Chlamys rubida
GAATATGCATGTACTAAGTCATGATGTATGAATATGCATGTACTAAGTCATGATGTATGAATATGCATGTACTAAGTCATGATGTATGAATATGCATGTACTAAGTATCTCTCTAGATGAATCCTCCTCTATAAAGACATGGCTCAGAAACCAGTGTTGTGATACTTATAATCAAGGTCAGAAGTCAAATAGAGGTTGCAGTATTCCCACTTTGGTATGTAACTGTGCTTTTTAATGATATACCTCCATACCAAGTCCATACACGACACAGAGGCCGAGACGTGCCCTTGGAAACATGTTTTTCTGCATCTGAGATCAAAGGTCAAAGGTCAAACAAAAGCTGCATTGTGTTTCAAAGTTTTCTCGCTCTTGTATATCCTTAAAACCAAACCACTTTGTTTTAAGGAGATAACAGATCTAATAGGAGATCTTAGGAGATACTCACAAAGAGTGCCGACAAAGGTGTGTGCCGCTAGGAGCTGGAGTGAATGGACTTCAAATAGTACTGCGTGGAACAGGAGCTCTCTGGCTGCTGGGCGTAGACTAGCATCTTTCTGTATACACTTGGAAATGAAGTCCTACAATAACCAAACAATTGTCCAAATATTTGTTCTTGATATAAAAAAAAACATTTTTTGAAACTGTTGTTGTAGTGGAGTAACTTAACTTCCATTAAAGTCCAATTTCAGCTTTCAAAGCCAGTCAACCCAAGAAATGTACCTGTATTAAAATTGTCTTTCTTATGTAAAGCCAAAGTAAGTTTACATGATACATGTAAAGAATGCTAAGAACTTTGAATTACAATAAAAAAAGAGATTTGACATTTCTGCTTTCCCTACTGATCCTTATTTTAGTGACCATCTAAATCTTGTTGGTAGATTTAACACCAGTACAGTCAATGTCTGATATGCGGTCTTTATATTATATTATATTAACTTTTAAGAATCCCTGTTCCTCAGAAGGCAAAACACAAGAGACTTTCGCTGTAGTTTTTATAGTTTTCCAAAAGTGATCACACAACAATTTTTTTACTTCAATATATCATATTATCAATAGGCTAATCTAAAGAACCTGTATTAGTTTAAGACTATTCAAGTAAAACATCTATCTTACTCAAGGACTCAAGGTTTTATTCAGGGGTACCCACCGTAAAATTTGAATAATATTTTGCATAGAAGTAAAAGGCAGAAAGCCCAACAATGGATAGAAGTGGAGTCCTGGGTTTTGGTGATATTTGATTGGAATAGCTTTTATCAGTTTTTGTCTGTAACAAAAAACAGTAGTTAAAATGATATTGTCCTTAATGTTATTGATAGAAAGAGGAAGGACTCCTGGGAATGGTAGTCTTACCCTTTGTAAGCCATTTTCCAGCGACTCGAGCGTGCTCTTGACTCCCTCTTCACTAATGTGGTTACCGCCACCATCACCTCCGTTACCTTGGATCCCTAGAGCAGCAATCTACAAACATATCAAACAAGTGAATCTAAAAATTGCAGATGCTGGACCAATAATTGGTTGTGCTGTTTCATGTTTAGTGGTATCCCTAGGATGTTTAACAATACACTGTATTTTCTAACCATGCTGCTGTCTGAAAGATTTCTACAATATATTTTCAGTAAAATTATATTTCACTTATGTCTTTGGAGAATAAAACAATGACATCCCCCAAAAAACATATTAAGGTCCCAAAGTCAATGAAGAGTTTCCAACTGAAATAAATTTCAAAGGTTGATAAAATGAATTCTTCTCTTGGAAATAAGTTGCCTCTTGCCTGTAACAAGGCATCACAAGTGATAAAAATCCCCTCAAAATCAACACATTGAGACATATCTAAGAGGAAATGAAGTGGCTAGAGCGATGACAAAGTTTTTCTGAAAATAGTTACAGTGACCTTGACCTTCAACGTAGAAACCCGAAATGCAAGGTATTGTCATACTAAACACTTGTATGAAGTTTCATGCAATTCCATTGAGGAATGAAGTCGATAGAGCGATGACAAAGAGTGTAACATACGCACATACATACATAATTTCGTTGGGAGGGGATATAAACATTTTGTATAGCACTTTTTGTGTGTCACACTTAGAAACTATACTATCATAATTAGTGGAAAATGTATCTGCGACATTTATCTGTCAAGAAAATATCAATTTTAATATAAAACCCTCTGAACTTACCTCAAGAGCACACATTCCAAAAGAATAGATATCTATAGCAGTCCCGAAGCTTTCTGAAAGGAAATAATAAGTCAAATCAATAATCTAATATGAATGCATGTACAAATTTCTTTCATATAAACAGGAAAATACCTAATTTTAGACATAAGTAAAATAAATTTACTATGAAGATTTGTAGTCTGACATGGTTGATAGCAATGAGAATAACCCTCTATACTCCGGAACCACACAATGCATGTTACGAATATCTGACACAGTCTAAAGCAAAGAGAATAGTTTTGTAGCAATGTATATTTACATTTGCTCTGCATTATTCCATTGCAATGCATTGAGAAGGCAAATGTTGTTGTGAGACTACAACATTTGCTATTGTAACGTCATCAATTTCATTGTTGTCAAGACTTAATTTGCTGTTTAAAGAACTGTTCGAAATAACTAAATAAAGTGTAACTACTCTATCAAAATGTAAATATCAATAATGAATATTTCAGCAAATATTGTTAATATGGTCCTATAACACACATTTCTATTGCTGACAAACTTACATAAAGTCCGTCTACAACAAGGAGAATAGTTTGTTTCAATGTATAGTGGGTTTTACCTCTACAAGCCAGAGTCATACAATGCATGTTAGAAATATCTTACACGGTCTTATACAAGGAGAACAGTTTGTTTCAATGTATAGTGGGTTTTACCTCCATACTCCGGAGCCACACAATGCATGTTACGGATATCCTTTCTGTACGTCTTCACATGGTGCATAGCATCAGGAGCCACTAAAACATTCAACACACTATATTAATTTCAAGGAAAAGACAACATTACACAGACCACACACATATTTATGTCTTCAAAACACTGGCAACTTCTTTAAGACTTTCCTCTCCAACTACTCTTTATTTGTATACAAACATACAACACTAGATATGTGGACAATCAATTCTTTCACCAAGGGCAAGGGCTGCACTTGAATAAACATCTTTTACAAATATTTCAAAACCTGAGATCTGACACAAGTTGGCCCGACCATGGGAGTGGAATCAATGCAAATCAGCACACAAGCCCTCTCACAGCCAAACCTTATCTAAAACTTTCCATTCACTTATCAGTGATAGCACTGATCATTCCAAAAGTTGACTTTCAAGCAATCTTTAAATTGATTTCATAAAGGAATATGTCACATGTCACATGACATTTTTCGGCTCCACTGTTTACAAATCCTTCTACATCAAAAGAAAATTAGGTTTTGTATAGTATCACTGGCAATATACCATCGTTAGGAAAATATCACAACAAAATTATGTAAGTCTATCACCGAGAACACAGCCCTCCTTCTCCCCAAATTAGATGACTATCATATAGGTTATGATGACCACAACAGAGTTGTTGACCAAAGCGGCCCTTACCTGAGCCAATCTTGATGAGACCATTGTGCTGTATGAAGATGGTATCACACGTGAGGTTACCATGGATAACTGGCGGCACACAGGAATGTAGGTAACTGTAATCAGACATCAATGCATCAATTTCTATTTTCAACTTACGTCAGATATGTGAATAGCTCTCATCATTTTTGTAAACCATCCAAATTTCTTCTTATTATTATCCTTTTATACTCCTCCCAATGATTACAGAAGTACTAAAGTTGATAAAAAAAAAAACTCAAGATTTCCCTTTGAAAAGAACAAAAGGCACCCCCCTAGTCATCAATGAATACCTCAAATAAAAATAAGAAATATATAAATTGAAACTCTCATCTATAACACAGATTTTTAAAAACTTATGATATCCATAAATTTAACAGGGTTCAACTATTGCCTACCTTAAAGCAGATAGGATTTGTGTGCACCATCTCTTCCAAGCCTGCAAATATCAAAGAAAGAGTTAAGAATCTACCAGTTAGACAAAAATGTATACGTTATCCAACACTAAAAGCTTCTGTGTATCACAGTATATTTGTCAACATGTTTCAGTTGCTAGGTACTCCAGGGGTTACACTCAGTCATCATCAGGAGTAATTAAATAGCTGAATGACTTAAACAGCTGAAGTCGCTGGGATTATACAAATAATAATATTTCAAAAAATTAATATACTGTAGTGAAACAATATATTGGTTCAGATTATAGACAGGATAAGCAAACGTACAGATTGAATCTGGAATTTGGTAGTTAAGTACATGTAACACAATTACAGCATTATGTTGCATTACATAAGATTTTGGAATATTCTGGGTCAAATAAGACATGTTTCATGATATAGTATCCAAGTTAAAACTACATAATTTGTTATAATAAATTTAAATTCTACATAATTTTGTTTAAAATTTATTAAAGTAGTACATGCATAACAAGTTAGCTAACTATGATTTGTTGTGAATCAAGTCTGTCAAAAGAAGTAAAATGAAACCAAGATTACTTTTAACTGGAATGTCTTGTTGTTCTTCTTTGTCTTCTTTAGGAACTGCTTCAAAGATCCTGATGACATGTACTCTGTTATAAATATCACCTGCAACAGAACAGTCATTTAAGCTGGCTGGAGTTAAGAAATCACAGCTAGTTTTCACACAGCAAATGAAATGAAAGAAGTGTCCTTTCTCTGTGATTTATAGGGTGAATTTGGGATCTTATGAAGGTCCTTTCCCCCAGAAAAATTATTGCTGTGTTTTCCCAAATTTAATGTAAAAGTTACAAGACATAGGCCCCTGTGGAAAGGAGGTAGAAAAATCACTGTTCATAAGAAAAATTCAACCTTTTACATATGTTGTATAAAGACATTTTTAACAGTACTGATAAACACTTCTAAATATTACATGGATCTACTAAGATAATACTGTCAGATAGGTAATGCAAGGATGTGTTTTGTAGAGCATTACAAATACATGTAGTACATATGTACCAATTTATAGAGATCCTTAAGGCACATATGATTGACAAATATCATGTGATTTGTGAACAAACTACACTTACCCTAGGCTTCCCGTCTTTATTGTCAGTCCAATACTTGTGGAACTTCACAATATTTGGATGGTCAAGTTGTATGAGATTGTCAAACACTTGTCCAATCTTCTCCTGTAAATTAAAAGTGAAAATGTACCGCAGGACATTGATATTAAATGTGATCTTAAAAGTTTACAATTCATATCTGTGCTTAAATAAGAATTATCTCCCATGGTTCCTTTTATCATAATCAGTTTGATGTGTTTAATCATAAATTGCAAAATACTGTTTTCATACATATTAATTTTGAAGTCAGTTGATTTTGTAATGGATTACAAATTTTATTATTTAGGAAACTTGACAACAGATATTGGCAGAAAGGATAGGTTTCTAAATATGATACCTCTTTGGCTGTGCAATTGTTACATTGAGTAGCACATTTGTCTCTTCTTAAACTCAAATGGTCATCTTGAAGTTACCTCTTGTGCCTTGAGATTCCTGTTTTCTGAGAATTGTACTTCATTCCACACCACCTCCACCCCTTCCTCTGTGTCCATGGCCAGGAACGCATTGTCGATGCTAGGGACATCACGCTGCTCAACCTGAGAGCAATAAATTAATGATTAATTTAATATGGTCTTTCTCTCTAAGATAAAACATTTTCAGTTAATATTTAATTTAAACAAAAATTACAAAAATTAAACAAATACATATATGTATGCTGTTGACACAAAAATTGTACCATGAAAATGTCTTGATAAAACCTCAACTTGTAGAGGTTAAACTAGTTGGCTATATAAATCAAAACACCCACTTAATTGATGGTGCTTGATTATGAAGATGTTGTGATTAAATCCCCTTCTATCATAGTTAAAATTATGACAAAGCATTTCTATTTTCACCAAAATAATTCCTTATTAAGGGTGAGATAAAAGCTGTCACTTGTTTCATCACAACACAGATACTAGCGTCGTCTGTCAAAACACCCATAATAGGTGACAGACGTGGCTAGTACCTGTAATTATAACAAGTGTATGTACGTAGCTATTTGGAATTAGTAAATGAAAAAGCAGTGTTAAATTGAGCAATGGACCTGCAACTGTTTTACATTAGTGATGATAAGCTGTTTCCTTAAAAAAAAGGTTATAACCATTTACAGGTCTCTGATCCACTGTAGGTTAATAACTATTGTATTTACCAATTACAGGTGTAACCGTTACTATAAGGTAAGTCAAAAGCAATTTTAACGAATACCATGCATACCACAAGATGAACAAAGGCAATGCATTACTAGTGTTCATAAACGTCTCTCAAAAAACAATATATGAACAAATGTTTTGACAATCGTCAATCTGAAAACGAAGTCATGACCTAATGTTTTGACAATATAGTGTTGAATGACAGCTGTCAGTGTCTGTTAGGGTCACGTGTACTGAGCAATGTAAAGAACAGGTTCAACAATGATTGTGTCCATTTTAGATGAAAATTGATCCGTTAAAAAAGTAAAATAGCATCAATGTCAAAAGTTAAAAAGTACAATATTCGATATTCAATTGCAAACAATTTATCAAACAGGTCAACACTTCCGAGATTGATGAGGGACGCATGAGTTATTTCCCTTGTACTGTCTTTAGACCGACGCATAACTAATAATCATACAAACCTCCTCCCGTCTTTTTTGCCATCGGCCACATGGACTTTCTTCTAAAACCTCACTTTCGTCCTCAGATTCATCAGCGCTATCTGATTTAGCAGGATTTTCTTGGTCAACCTCTGCCATATTTGACAACTGACGGGCACTTCCTCACTGCCTCAGTTTTTGCAGCAAGGAGCAATTGTCTGTGGCGGAAAGTGATTGGCTAAAATAACAATATTTCACCCGAATTTTCTTATTTAGGGCAACTTACTCTTAAGAAAATCAACCAGACGACTATTTGTTATATATCATTCCATGTAATATTATATTTACTTTAAATGAAGTAGTTTCTCTTAGATATTGGCCAATAAATGATGACAGAATATTTGCTGCTCCGATTATGTCACGTGAGCCCATCCGACAAACCGCGAAATACACACATGTAGGGTTTTAGTATACACGTAAAGTAAGTCGAATCTCATAGTGACTGCTTTAGCCATGGGTGTGTATCTGTCTACGCCAAACACAGAGAAAAACTCTACTGATCAAGAATGCAGTAATTTCACATATGGAGCGTCATCAATGCAGGGATGGCGGATGTCTCAAGAGGTATCACCATGACAAGAGTGTTTCAGTGTAGACTCGGACTTGACTTAACTGTTTTTTCAATGACTGGTTAAGTTTGTTTCAGTTTTAACAGTCATGTGAGATTGATGTTTATAGATTCTACGTCTTAATAAAACTCTAAAGGTCTCCTGTTAATTTGAGTGGATGACAACAGTGACCTCTAATAGTAAATCATTTGTCCTGGTATGCAAAATGAAATTGGAACTGTTTCATCATCATTGGATTCTTAAGAGATTGATTCACTCAGACTGTTCTCTGAAACATAGTCTAAATGTATTTTATAAATGTGCAAGCGTTACATTTTCGAAAACATGTTAAATAGGACATTATTCAATAAATCTTTGAAGATGACCTGAAAGTACAAAGTTAAACCCCAATATGCCACAGAACTCTTGGTACATGGTAATTATATAAAAAAAAAAACACAACAATTCTGGTATTTCAACAAGACTTATACCATATTGTGTTTGGTTATAGGTTTTGAGGGTTGTGATACACACAACAGCTGCTCATGAGATGTACCATAATGGAATATGATCATGACCAGACTTTTGATAGACTTAAAAGTTTATCTGTCTACCAGTTGTGTGTAAATTTAAGTTTAATTTAAAAATTTACTTGCATTATATGCCAAGTCACTATAACATCATTATGATTAGTGGACCTGTGTTGAGGTTGGTACAATGATACATCAACATGAGTAAATCTTAATCTTTTGAATGTTGACAAATCCTTGCTTCATGCAACCTCAACAGTAGTCCGAATTATTCTGACGTTTTATGGACTTTTTTTTTTATATCGGTCTGTCGTCTCCGGCCCTCTATAATATGCGGGAAATAAGCGACCCACGCCCGGGTCGCTCTTCAAACTGATATTTTAGAAACAAATAGTCACTTTCACACACATGTCGCACATGGATCGAAAGATCTATTCTTTATGCACAAGATGAACATAAATAACATGCCTTAAACAACCAATACAATCTCTAAAAACATATTTTTTCAAACTTATTCTGTTTTACTTTACGTTTTTGATAGACCTGCCTTCTAATGCCACGTGACTAAAATCTTGACGGGCTACGTCATAACGTTGGTAAATACCTTCGGTAACGCGAGATCTCGTCAAGTCATGTGGCATTGCTCATGCCCTAATTTCCATTAAAAACATGGGTTGGTATGGAAAACGTTTGAAAATACTGTTCGTAATGATCTTTGAAACATGTTATTGATACCACCTAGTGCATAAAGAATAAATCTTTCGATCCATGTGCGATATGTGTGTGAAAGTGACGATTTGTTTCTAAAATATCAGTTTGAAGAGCGACCCTGGCGCGGGTCGCTTATTTCCCGCATATTATAGATGGCCGGAGTTCTGACGTTAATCGACGACAGACCGATATAAAAAAAAGTCGATGAAACGTCAGAATAATTTGGACTACCTCAACAGAGATACATAATTGTCCTAGTATGTAACACATACTCAACACACAAGATCAAATATGAAGAACTGCATCCAATATGGACCATTTGTACATTTCTGTGGGGTGAAAAAAAAAAGATTACTTGAGAACATCCACACCTGAAGATTAGAGTTTCAAAGTTAATCAAGCAATACTGTATGTTCAGGGAAAAATAAATTTACTAATATAAAGATTATTTAAAAATTGGAATCGCAGGAAAATCCAAGGGAAATCCTTGTTATGTGCTATTTCAAAGTGCATGTTCCTGCTAATGAATGTGAAATCAACCTCTTAAGGTCAGTTAGACAACAATTTTCCTTCTAGTGACACTCTGGGTAAATCAAATCCTGCTTTCTTTAAATACAGTTATGGAGGCCTACTAAAAGTAGTGCAATTAATAATGTTGTAGCTTGTTGGGCAGATTTTACACATACCTGGTATATGTGCCTCATTTGCATAGTTGCATTGAATCAGTTTCTTTCCTTGTTAAGGCCTGACAAAAAAATGTGTGTTTCCTGTAACATGTTGGAAAAATTTAAGGAATGTAGGTAGGTAACAAATTCTATTTTAACAAATAATTTTATATAGGAGAGTGATCTTGACTTCAACAGTGCTTCTTTAAAAATTGCTTTAAAAAGTTAAGTGTAGGCCCCCAAAAAATTGGATTGGTAGGTTTACCGGAAGCACCAAATATTTTTTTGTTTGGACTAACATGCATGCACCAGCTGAACAGCTTGAGTTTCTTACTTGAGCATCTATAATTTTATGTAGTTTGAACATGATCTTTATTTCATTATGTTCAAACTGGCAGGTACTGGTTTATGAAGTCAACAAAGCAGGTCTGAATCGATCAGATTGCAGAAAATGTATAAGTCATATGATAATCTGGCTACTTCACCAGGCAATTACTGAAGCTCTGAATGATGTTTCGCTAGATGGATTTTTTCCAGTTTTAAGGAAGTTGTGAATTTTTCATGTGGGCTACCAGGATTTAAAAAATATATAACTTGAATGCTTATCATACAATGTCAGAATTTTCCTGGTTTTGTAAGACAGTCAGTTTTCTCTGCTTAAATGGTGCTGTATTGGTTCACTGCAGAAATAGTATGGAAACATAGCTGTTATAAAACACCTGCTGACATGATGGGTAGCTTTATAATGAACAAACAAAAAATGAAAAAAATGAAATGAAACAAAAATGTATGAATGTAAATGGTAACAGTTGGTACCCAGATATGTAGACAAACAATATTTTCAGGAAATATTATATAACCTAGAAAATAAACAACACAAAAATGATGTTGTATACCGCAATGTTTGCTGCAGCATTTGTAATTCTTGCCGTTGATTAGTTGAAAATGTTGTTTTTTGTACAAAACACTTTTGCTTTTATCAGAAATGAATATGTAGTCATTAACTAGAACTGGAAAGTGTCGTCTTGTCTTTTTAAATTAGATTATTTTTAAGGAATAACCATAATCATACTTGCCAACTCTCCCTATTCAAACTCCCGATTTTGGACCCTTTTATTTAGTATTTTCAACCAATTAACTTTCTTAACTATTCCTATATGCTAAGATCATTAACAAAGTATGACATTTTCGTTTGTACTTTTTTGTGCCAAAATAATTTTTTTGTACTCTTGCAGGATGCCCACAACTGTATTCCAAGTTATGACGGAAGTCATACAGCCTTCTTTGCTGTGTATGATGGCCATGGAGGTATGTTATATATTTTTGTAGACTTACAGCCGAATACAGGCTGTTTCCCCTAGCTAAAAAGTGCCTTATTTTCCCAAAATGACCCAAAACTGAGGATAATATTTCCAATTTCAATACAAATTGTCTGAACAATCTATTGAAAAAAATGGGAAAGATACTATAAATTCTATTCAGAAATATCATTAAATCTGTTCATCAGTCTCGTTTTGAAATGCTATGTTATATATATACAATTGTACATACATTGTATGCCACATTGTCTCTACACCTTTTGTCCGTGTTCTGATAAAGACCAGATGATATTGAAACATTACATTTGATGTATTTATTTCATGTATATGGATCAAGTAAGCAGCACAAATATGCAGTGATGTATATATGCAAATTGTATTAATTTTGATAACAGGTTAATGTGATCAAGTCTTTGAAAGTTGTTGGTACTGTCCTGAAACTGAAAGGAAAGATACTGACATGTCCCGAACTAGAAGGAATATAAAGTTTAATTTTGAAAACTTTTTCAGGTGCTGAAGTTGCTCAGTATTGTGCAGAACATTTCCCTGAGTACTTAAAGACCCTTGACAAGTTCAAAAACAAGGAGATAGGTGCTGCCCTGGAGGAAGCCTTCCTGGGGTTCGACAGCCATCTACTTACAGAGGAGGTCCAGAAAGCCCTCAAAGTGTCTGCAGGTCTAGATGATATTGTTGAGGATGAAGAAGGTATGATTGAATGTGAACAGTACATAGTAAGCAGGTTAATTTGGACATTCAAATTTTCCTTTCCACATGTTTTCCTTTTTGAACAGTTATGTTTCAATACATTGTTCATAGCTTGCAGACATTTTTCTCGAGAAAGCCTCTATTTCTTCTGTTAGACTTAATGTTTGGCTATATTTCCATTAAAAATGGAGCAAAGCGATATATATGTTATTTTGACACCTTTTGGCACTGTAAATTCTTCCCTTTTCTTATATAAGATAAAACATATCCTCACTGCAGTGTAATGTACTGAATATTTCAACGCAATTGTGTACACTTGATCAGTTATGTGACAGTAAGGTAGCTGCTAACTGTACAGTGTTTTTCAGCGAGAGTGGTCTTTTCAACCTAAAATTAGTCCTAAAGAGAGTTGGGTTGGGATATTAGGTAGCCCGTTATCATGGACAAAACATATTGATACAGATTAAGACACTTTTGTATGGTCCAGAATATATCTGTATTTTCAGAGAAAGTTCGACAGAAAAATGAGGCAGAAATGTTGCGACAGGAAGCAGAAATGCCAATAGAAGAGCTAATGGCACAATATGAAGGTGCTGGCATGCCGGCAGAAATAAAAAACCTCCGCAAGAAAAAACAAATTAATTCACCGATGATACGTGCCAAGAAGCAATACTTTGGCCAGGGAGATGAAAATGATGAGGATTTGAAAGACAATGTGCCACTTGAAGGGTCGGTCATCCCATTGCGGGCCACCGCCAACATCCAGGAAAAGCTGGCCAATGGCCATGCTGAAAATGAAAACAATTTGAACAGAGAGAAAGAACAGAGTGACTTTCTACAGAAGGCCCAAGGAGGCTCTGCAGCCTCCCTTGCCAGTAATATCAGGAAGATGGAGTGCGATAGTGTGATTAAGACAGACGAGGAATCCATACCAACCTCGACGCAGCGAGTGGAGTCGTCTGAGGCTTGCTCTTCATCTGTATTATTATCATCATTATCATCAACGTGTAGTGGGGGACAATCAGTACAAAATGCCAGTATTTCTAGCACGGACAATAAACAGGAAGCAGTGGTGAATAAGTGTGAAGTAGAAGAGTCGTCTGAGGCAGACAGCACATCCCAGGAGACGGAAACAGCACAAGGGGGGTCATCTAGTCAAAAGTTGGAGATTGATGAGAGTCCGTCATCAACCCGTGCGACGGACAGCAATGTAGGGGGATCTGCAGGTAGTGCACACACTGACCACGTCAGCAATGGAGATTCTGGAGGGTCCGGTCAGGTAATTGGAACTCCAAAACTATAAGTATATAGAGATTTTGGGTATTCCATGACCCTTTTACTGTATCTTATAGATCATTCATGAAAAATAACAGAATTCTGAAAACCTAACAATTAGCTTTTATGTTGGAGTAATTTTCTTCATAATAAAGTGTCCGATAGAACTGGTAGGTCGGTTGCACCAATATTTATTTTCCAAACATGAGTCATATTTCACAAATATTAGGAAAGAATGACAAGTGAAGATAGGGCAATGTAAATGAACATTCCTGTTTTTGGATTTATCCCACAATCAGTTAGCTTTTGCAGATTTTTTTCTACTGAATCTGTCAAAAATATTTTCTCTACCTGTACTTCCTTTGTGTAATTACTGAATAATTAAGTTATTGGAGGACAATTCCAAAGTATTTGTCTTCAAGTAGGGTATTCGGGTGATTTAGTGAAATTATGTCTCTTCTCGAAATTGAGATACTTCTCCGAGCTTTGCTTAATGAAATATATCTGAACCCATAGGTCTAGGTATGTTTTACTTCTAATTATTCATATTAAAGTAAACTTCATTTATTTCACAAGAGATTCGGGCCTATTGGGCCTCTTATTTGAAACATGTTGATAAAAACCTCCATATATTGCTGGTAACTGTTACTTACTTTGCTTCTGATGGATTTGATTTGCTACAGAGTAAAGAAACATCGCCATCAGGGGGGAAGAAGCAATGTAAGAGTAGACATGTAGAGGATATAGAGAGTGGAGAGGAGGATTTAGATGACGAGGACAGTGAAGATGAAGATGTGGAGTTCAACAGGTATTTTTGTTCGCAGCATATGTCGTTTAAACAACAATGCTTTACGGACAACTGAAACATGTGCCAGTTGTTATCATATTGTAATAGCTAACAATATTAAACTGATATTATTTAGATGTTAATTCTTTTTGGAGAGCAGTGTTAAGCGGCTCTGACATGATATTCTGGATTCAAAGCGATCACCTTCAGATAATAAGACTCGAAGTACTTTTATTTTAAACCGATTTGAAGCTTGATACTATTGTATCCCGTCTCTGGTTTAATGAATTCCAGTGCTATTGTTTATACTGTGTTTATATTTCGGTAGTGACGAGGAGGAGGAGGAGGATGAGAGTGACGACAGTGAGGAGAGTGAGGAGGAGGAAGAAGAGGACGATGATTTATGTTATCCAAATACCAATGATCAGAACAATGATGAGGTATGTATCCCTGTTGTGATCAAGTAGGTTTATAAAAATGTAACAAACCATTTTAAAAAGATTCCCAATCATATTCGTCTATCTGGATGACATTTAATATCATGAAACGAACAAGGGTCCGAACAATGATGAGCCAATATCGCTGTGATGATAAAATAGTTCTACAATAAAGTAACAAGCTACTTTAAAAAAAAATCCCAATCACATTGGTCTTTTTAGATGACTTTAATCTCATTGAATGAACAAACATCAGAACAAAGATGAGGCAAATCCTATGTGATCCAATAAATCTGTAAAATGTAAAAGGCCACTAAAAACAAAGAAGACTCCCAATCACATTGGTCTCATTACAGGACTTTAATTTCATATTGGCCTCCTTTTACTTGATAACAACAAAAGAACAATTTGTCTTGTTAGATGAGTTTTAATTTCATAACAGACTTTGGACTTTATGGGGGAAAAGATAAAAAATGAGATATGTTTTGTTGTTGGTAGCCTGGGTACTGTAGTGGGTGTACGTCAGTGGTGGCTGTGATCCAGGACAAAGAGGTGGTTGTGGCCAACGCCGGAGACTCGCGCTGTATACTGTGTAGGGATGGCAAAGCCCTGGACCTGTCATTTGATCACAAGCCAGAAGATGATATAGAACGCAATAGAATAGTGGCAGCAGGGGGCAAAGTCACCAGTGATGGACGGGTCAACGGGGGACTCAACCTATCTAGAGCCATCGGTCAGTAACCTGTTGTCTCTGTAGCATTTCTCAGTTTTAAATGATAAGTGTTCACATTTATCAGGAATTTTCCTGTTTAATGTTAATGAATTTGTACTTCAAATAAACGTGCTTTCATTGGCACCAGCTATAAGTTCACCAGCGATACACCAGCAATAAGTTCACCAGCTATACACCAGCAATAAGTTTACCAGCGATACACCAGCAATAAGTTCACCAGCTATACACCAGCAATAAGTTCACCAGCGATACACCAGCAATAAGTTCACCAGCTATAAGTTTACCAGCGATACACCAGCAATAAGTTGGGTGTGTATGATGGCAGCTGCTGATTTAAACCTGTGAATGGATTTTGTTAATTGATCAAGGAAATATTTGTTTATTCAAACCTGAGTACAAAAAATCTCACGGAAGAAAAAAAAATATCTCAACTTTCTTTGTAATGTTTGTTCTGTACCAGCAGGTCTTTATTACCGTTTATGGGAAAGATGCGGAGATTAGACGGGGTTTCTAATGCAGGTTTGACTGTTTACAGGTGACCATTTTTACAAGAGAAACAAGGACAAGGATGCTAGGGAGCAAATGATCACGGCCCTACCAGATCTTCAGTCTGCCACGCTGCAGGAGACCGACCAATTCATGGTGCTTGCCTGCGATGGCATCTGGTGAGTACACAAATACATGGTGTTCATCCATAAAATTCTTTTTATCTGAAGTTACATAGTTTATAATCCTATGTTGAATGATCTGGAAATCTTGTTTTTTGACCGTAATGATATTTAAAAAACAATTTATTATACAGTTAAAGTATGGGGTTGAGGGATATAGCAAGTTTCTGGTGTCCCGAGACCAGGTCTATTTCCCGA
>JAUMHH010177873.1:0-15371 GCA_032359455.1 Chlamys rubida
TTGTCTCATGCCATTATGCAGCCACCACTAATCCAGTTGTCCCATGCCACTATGCAGCTGCCACTAATCCAGTTGTCTGATGCCACTATGCAGCCACCACTTATCTAGTTGTCCCGATTTTTAAGGCAGTCACCACTAATCCAGTTGTCTCATGCCATTATGCAGCCACCACTAATCCAGTTGTCCCATGCCACTATGCAGCTGCCACTAATCCAGTTGTCTGATGCCACTATGCAGCCACCACTTATCTAGTTGTCCCGATTTTTAAGGCAGTCACCACTAATCCAGTTGTCTCATGCCATTATGCAGCCACCACTAATCCAGTTGTCCCATGCCACTATGCAGCTGCCACTAATCCAGTTGTCCCATGCCACTATGCAGCCACCACTTTACTGGTTGTCACATCATGCAGTTGTCTCCATTTTACCTTAGATTTTTGGAGCATGCAAAACCCCAAACCAACTGATTTAACCATTATGAAGCCCCACTAATCCATTTTGAGCCGGTGTTTTGGGGAACAGATTGGCCTTTTTCCAAACAAAATATCCCAGTAAGTTAGCCATGTCATAATCCAACCACTTTTTTCTGACAACAAATGTGACTTGATGAACAAAGCTCCATTGATTAGCCTGTAAACATATGTGTGATTTCATTGGGATAACCCTATAGATTAAAAAAATTGGTCTTCTTCAACCAAAGACAAAACCATCCACAATTTTACTGGATACTGTCACTTAACCACCAAGGCTAGCAAATATTGTGTTTATACAACTGTATGAATTACAAGGATTTGGCTGTGTGTAAGGAAATAAAGCCAAAAAAACCATTTCTGCTCTGAATAGTGTAAAATGATAGATAATTTACATAACTGATGAATTGTTTAAAAATGATGTTCATTGAAATCCCAGGGTGTTTCCTACAGAATTTAAGAGTTGTTCTTGAGAAATTTATGTTGAATTTCCATCAAGACCAACTCAATTCATCTCCATCATGGAGCTGACCATATTATAGAGATTCAGTTGTTGACTCATTCACCCCTTAAGACACATTTGAACTCTTCCAATTCAAAGGTTGGAATAGTTCATTATGAGTTCCAGGGGTGAATGAGTTTAATTTTTATTAGGCAAAAATGTAACATTCAATTCATTTTAAGTATTTCTAATGTATTAAAGAAATGTGGACATTCTCACCCTGAACACAAATCAATGATCCTGCATGCGCATGACGTGTCAGTTTCATTATATATTTGTGAAATAATTTTTCAAAAGTCATCTTCCCGAATTCATAGGGAAATGAGTTTGGTAACATATAGGTAGGTTCATTACGTTTAATTTCAGTACAAGTAGAAAGACAAGATTTTCGTATAATTTATTTCTTTTTCAGTTTAATTATTTAATTGGTCCAGACAAGACAGGAATGCTGGTGTTTGACAGCCTTAAAATCTTTCCTGTATAAAATGCTAACTTGTTTTGACCAAAGTTTTCCTATTTTAATTACAGAGCGACGGAAACACAGTTTTTCTGCGTGCAGCAAGGGACGGAAACCTTCAGGATGTACTTGAATACCTGAAGGGCAGCACCGACATCAACACCAGTAATCCGGTAGGTTACACAAACGTCAGCGTAAAACTGCATGTACCATGAACGAAAAAAAACATTCTGAAGGTACAGACTTTGTATTCCAAAAGTGCAACCATTATTCTCAAAGATATAAACAGTAACCAGGTATATTCTAGTGGTACAGATTTTGGTATAACAAAAAACTCTAAAGATACAACTAGTAATGCAGTATTTACGACCACCAGTTGTAGGTACAACTAATAACACTAGGGATACAACTAGTTATGCAGTATGTTCAACTGACAACTGGAGGTACAACTAATTATCCTTAAGACACAACCAAAAAGACAGAACATACAACTTGTAACATTAATGATCATAATTGCAGCATCACTTTTCATACTAGTATATCCTGTGATCTTTGGAGAGATGATAATTCAATTAAAATCTAATCATAAGCAGTAAAGATTGAAAAATCCCAAATCCATTCTCCAGTCTGTATCACACAGTGGGCCTCATCACTAATTTGATTCCTGTTAGGTCTACTATATATAGCTAACAAAATTAACTCTTCTCCAAGTCTTCATGAATCACAGTTCTTTGAACAAAATTACAGTCGGACTGAAATTGACTTCTAAATAAAAGAGAAATGAAATGTATTCGAGGTGTCATGCTGCATTTCGAGAACAAAAAAAGATTTGGTTATAGAAATAACAATTTCCATGGCTAGATTTTCTGTGTATTCAGCGTTTTGTTTGAAGTATTATGTAAACCAAATCTACTTTACATAATCTGAAACCAGTAAATAGAATTCAAATATAACACACACACATTGTGCATAACACACAGTAGATTCATTTTGTGAATTGGTTTCTCAGCGATCTCTTCCATAAACAACACTACATGTGCAATATCACAAACGAAACCTGCCAAATATTTTCTCGAATTAGTCCAAATTATTGATGTGCATTGTACGGATCGTGGTACACAGTTAGACTGGGATTGTTATATTCTCCGTCTTCTCATTTCGCAGAGCTTTAGAGAACAAAGTACCGTTCTCATTAGTTTTATTGAGTAATACTTACGTCTGTCTTTGATGTGGGGCCTGGAATCTTTCTGATTTTCGGGAGTACTGTTGGGGGAAACCTAAGTGTTTATTCCGCCTACAGCTTTTGTTGTTGTGTGTATGATACTGTAAGATACAGCACATGTATATAATGACAAAACATTTCTCATTCAAGGCATTGTGTACTTCCCAGGAAATAAAATGGAATTTTATAAATAAAATAATTCTACTAAAAGTGTTAAGATAAAGATAAATAATTTTACAGTTCTGTCCATGAATTATTATTTTGAATCCTCATAAATAAAAAGGGATGTTAGGAAATTCAGAATTTAAAAAAAATATGTAGATGAAAATTTTACGTTAAGTTGTCAGAAAGATAACCATACTTAAGATGATATTATTGTCCCAGATGTATGTTTGATTACAAACAAAGCTTGATAATTTTTGCATCACATTTAAACCTTTTCCTGTTAAACACATTTGTAAGAACAGAATCATTAACAACAAAAATATCTTATTAAAGTATCTGATGATAAAAAATAAGATAATTAAAACTAACAGAATATTTTATTCTGAGGAAAATATTATCTTCGAAAAATTTAATTTTGATTTTGAAAGCTGACAATGCTTTGAAACAACTTTGTCTTGGGTTTGTGATGGTAACCTTCAGGATAGAATTGTAAGCTGAGGCTTTCACCACTGTTGCTATCTATAACTCAGAAAATTGTTTGTACAGGATTTTTTTCCCCCTGTTGGTGTAGATATAAATAGAAGTCCGCAACATCTGCCATCTATAAGTACCTGCTTAGCCTTGTTCAACATCAGATGTGGAAAAGTCTTGTCCAATTATCAACCAGCTTTCTCATTCGGAATGTTGTCGAATGAAAATGAGGACATACAAATGTATATTCAGCGGATCCTTGGTATATATATATAAAATGCAGCGAATTTGAATTTGTTTCCAGCAATATTTCTGAGAAAAAAAATGTTTAAAAAGAGCTTTTTCTGTCCCATAAAATTTCAAAAGGTTTTGCTGTATGTAAATAATATTCCTTAATTCAAATATTGATGGCAAATTTTGCCTGTGCCAGTTGTATATTTGTCTAGTGTTGTTCAAGCGAAAAGTCAAAAGTCAGTCGTCTAGTGTAACTGAAGCTAGCACATAATCTCAACAGTTGTTTTAGCCTGTGTGTGTATTTGTGTATGTCTATGAGCTGAGATAAAATGCCAGCATAGAGCCGGTCAACCACACAAACACATGCATCCCTACATAATACCACTGATGATTTCATTGCTAGCTGCCTGCTCCAGTCCCCAATCAATATATTGATCCAGCTATGTTAGAAAACCTCTGGGTCACTTGTGTGTTTGATGACTCGCCCTCTACAACATAGGGAAATGGATTACATCAATACAAACCAATCAATATCAGGCAGAGCGAAATTGACATCATCAAAGTCACTAATGAGCTTGGTCATATGCAAAACAGTAGTGATACAATATGCAAATGAGCTCATGTTTCTTGTTGTGAGACTAGGCATGCAAATGAATAAGTCATGGCAGAATTGTACAATTGTGGGATTGTGTGGAATGGATGCATAATGAATTATGCAAATAAGGAAAGGTCATGTGAAATCAAACATTACATCATGGCTGGGATATATATATATAGCTGTTTCCCTAGAGAAAGTAATATATTACAATTACAGTTGTAGTTGTGATTCATTCTGATGTCAGATTATGGTACGGTACACTATACGCTCGTGTTTCGATATAACAACACGTATATAACACAACATATATAAATAAAATGAAAAATGTTAGCGTCAAACTTTTTAATTTTAAATTGACTCAAGATTCAAGGGCTCTTGCAATATTTTTATGAAGTTTGCATCACACTGTCTCAAAAAAATCTGAATTCGCAAAATATAATTAGTAGTCCACTTATCTTTGCGTGTCTGATATTTCTCTCTTTACTTTGTCCTCTTAGCGTTGCTGGTGTATTAACTGAATTGATACACGTCACTGAAAATGTGTTCACACTTTTGATTCTAAGCTTGCTAGAGCATCAGTAATTGACTGATGTCACAAGTGTTCGTGAACATTTTCATTTTGCTGGTTTATTAACTGAAGAGGAAACACGGCACTGAAAATGTGTTCACACTTTTCGCACAATTTGAAGTTTGCCAAAGCAACGGAAATAGACTGTCCACCATATAAGTGTTTGTGAAAATCATTTTCTTATCGCTGATTTATAAGAGCAGAGATGACCAATCAAAGGGAGTGTTACACTGAAACCTTAGCTTAAATGACAAGCAATTAATGTCCGATTGTGCCATATCATAAATCCATACAAATATATATTCTAAATTCTATCAAATGCAAATTATTGTGTTACAATCGCATCATGGTCAATTGTGATGTTTCTATTCAAATTGTAGCGGATTTGTTCAATGAAGTTGAATTTTAGTTTTTTTCTTGACCTTTGACCTGTAAATTGTATTGTTCTGTTACAGAATGGGTTGAACGCTCTACATCTAGCGTCCAAGGAGGGGCACATCAACATCGTAACAGAACTCATAAAGCGCGGAGCTAATGTTGAAGCCGCCACAAAGGTAAAAAAACACTGTAAACCTTTAGAAAATAATTTCCGGTATTGAATCCATGGTCAGTCGTCACCTAAACAATATTGAAATTGTGGAAAATCTCCAGTCATATCACTTTCTATTGGGAATGGCGGATTTTGAATGTTTGACAACAACTTTTATTGGCTTACAATAAAAAAAATTAACATATTTTCTAAGATTTTTATTTTTGTTTTCGAAATGTTTCAGATGTGTTTTTGTGAAGTTGTAATTCTAATTCTAAAATGTTCATTTTCTATATATCATATTCGAAGAAATAACAACAACAAAAATTTTCTTAAAAATGTAATATTTATTTGCTGATGTCTTTGCACTGTTGATGCTTAATATTATTGCTCTGAAAAAGTTGCGCTATAAGACCTAAGTTTTAAAATTGCATACCATTTACAGAAAGGGAATACAGCCCTTCACATCTCATCCTTGGCGGGCCATGAGGAAATCGTCAAGCTTCTCGTTGACAGCGGGGCCAAAGTCAACGTTCAAGCTCAGGTATGAACTATGGTTTTAAGGTCAGAGGTCAATTTTTACACCTAGTAACAAACCAACATCATATTTCAGGGCTCAGTCCTAGGCCCTCGGTATAAACCGTTATCGTAACAGTAATATCATTTCTAAAGCCTCTGACTTCTTGTCCGCATATAGGACATTTTACTTTTATTGAACAGTCTTAAACTCTGTGAACTCATTCACCCCTGAAGACACATTTGAACTCTTCCAATTCAAAGGTCGGAATAGTTCATTGTGAAATTTCAGGGATGAATGAGTTAATTAATTGTATTTTATATTGTATATTATAAGCATGAATAACATCTGACGTCTTTTTTTTTTGTCCACAGATGGGTTTCACTCCTCTGTACATGGCAGCCCAAGAGGGTCACTCAGAGGTGGTCAAGTATCTGCTGGCCAGCGGAGCTAACCAGAGTCTGGCCACAGCTGTAAGTTCTAAGGTTCATTCTGCAACTGACCAATACTAAAAACCAGCCACAATTATATCACAAACGAAATGTCATAAGCATTTGGGTCGATTGAAGAAAGCTTGCATTGATGGCTCATAGATGGCAGGTTCATTAAGTCTTTCAATAGCTGACAATTATACAAACAGAAATGTTTACTCTTTGCAAAACTTTAAGAAAAGCATTGTTGCAATTTATTTATTTACTTTTCATATTGTGAGAAAATTGGCTAGCCGATACAGCTTTGAACTTGTATTAACCCTTTCACCACTGTAGACCATAATGGACTCATCCAGATCAATGTATGACAGAGTCTACTAATGTTACCTAGGGGTGAAAGGGTTAATGATAATATTTTTCTATGCAATTGCTGACAGCCTTGACATTTTGTCCTCCATTTTCTGAAGTTTGCGTATTGTATTTGTCCAAACATGAATGATCACAAATATCATTAAATGTTATAATATTTCGTAATTCTGTAATGATATTCCAACTCTATAAATGTTTGCAGGATGGATTCACTCCCTTGGCTGTAGCTCTTCAGCAGGGACACGAGCGTGTGGTTAGCTGTCTGCTAGAACACGACACAAAGGGACGTGTCCGTCTGCCAGCATTGCACATCGCCGCAAAGAAGGACGACATCAAATCGGCAGCCCTTCTCCTGCAAAATGAGCAGAACAATGTCGACTCCCAAACCAAGGTAAAATTTTGTTCTACTTTTCTTTACTTTTTCACCCAACCGTATTAGACATAGACCAGGCTATGGCTGAACAATCCCGCTGGCATATTCATATTCATTATGTGTTAATAAAGTTGTCTTTAAAATGCATGTTTTGTATTTTTCGACAATCTTATTGTGTTTTTACCTTTAATAAATAATAAATATTAATATAATGTGTCAAAAATAATTGACAGAAAGCCATAGCAATTATTCTGTCCTAAGTTCACCTACAAGTCCATCATTTCAAAACAAAATATTTTTGATTTGAGGGTATTATTCAAGGATCAGTTTTTACTCCAAAATGGTGAGAAAATTACATCTGGCTATTTCCACAGTTCAAAATACCTTGTTAAAAGCATTATTTCAAAATTTAGGATGAGTCATAGAATTGAACTGGAAAAAAAATGTCTGTATACTTTGTTCATTTAAAAATCATGGAAATGTGTGCTATAAAAAATTACTTGTGGGTGAACATAGGAATTGACAATAACAATGTGGCTTTTCGTTTTATCCAATGAGATCTCTCATAACCTCAGAAGCTTTAGAAAACGATGTGATAAGTGTTTTACGTAACAAAGAAATATTGAGAGCCATCAGCATGCATGTAATAAAACAATTAATTACTTGAGGTTAATTTTACTGTAATTTATCTAAAGATAATTATTCGGTGGTGAAATTTTTGCTGTTTATTTCCTACGGAAGCCCAGATGTTATGCCACGTTCTTAACTTGAAAAATGTCTTGATATGTTTAGACAAATGCTTTTGGACCTTCAGTAATTGAAAATATTTGGTTGTCTAAGTGTTCAGTTATTGCAACATTGGTGGTTCTTATCTTGAATTTCGAGATAAATGTTGATGGTGCTTAGCTTTAATAAATACTAAAATATTCATAAACCAAAGCCAGAACCTGAGGAATATTGTCTTAAGCATATTGAAACTTTGTCCATATTCTTATAATCATGCTAAACAGAGCGGGAGTTTGGTTAACGACACAACCAAGGTTCGTATCCAGGGAAACTGTCCTAATTTGTCTTTGTTAGTCTGAAGTTTGAGTTCTCAGTTGAATTCTCCATCACAGAGAAACGTTTTGCTGAACCTTTTTATCTCTCCTCACTTTTCCATGTTATTGTGTGTTAATTTCAGTTTTTGTGGTTTCATGTACATTTTTTTTCTTCAAAGTTTTGTATGATTTTGATTTGTTTTTTCCACATTTACTTAAAGAGATCTTTCTCATTTTCTCATTTTCTCATTCTCTCTATCATATATCAATATTCACATCTCTTTTGTAAACCTTATAGAGTATATTGTATGTACTCTTTTTCTCTAAGTGTTCTTCGGATGTATTTAGTCAATACTTTTATTTGCTTTATAAAGATTTATTTCATAATTCATTAGCTGCAACTTTCCACTTACTATTATGAATATGTAAATTTGGTTCAGTTCAAAGCAATATGATAATTTTACAAAATATGTTATTTCATTTATATTTTGCTATAAACATGTATCCAATATTTTAGATACATAATGTAAATATGTAATCATTAGTTTTGGTCATACATTTATACAAATGACCTTTCGAAGAGTGTTTTCTTAACCTTTAGAAAATTCAACGGAACTTTTTTACCTATATAAGTACCTACATCAATATCTACCATGAAAGTTACCAAGAAAAACCTTGCATATGACCTTATTTTTTATTGGCTCAAATTTCTTGTAGAAAAGGAAAGTAAGGACTTACCATTTTCTAAATTATTTCTGTCCGGTAAATCCTGTTAATTTCTTCAGAATTTGAAAAAAAAGACACTGTCACTATGTAAGAGAGGTCATTACTTTTCAATGCCTCCGCTAGGAGTCGAACCCGGGACCTCTGGTTCACTAGTCTAACAGCTGTCTGACGCTCGACCGAATGAGCTTAAGAGAAATTCTCCCTAGCCAAGTCTGTAGGAAGCGGCTAGTATTTTACCAGGGTGACAACTATTTTCTATGTCTGTTGGCGAAAAAACTGTTGTGATACCTACCCTCACAAGATGTAATGATATTTTTTTTGAAATTCCATTCTAAAAATTACAAGGACAGTATAAAAGATGGAAAATTTATTGGGTATTTTTATTGTAAGTCCATACTTTTCTCCTTGGGTTTGAGCCTGATTGTGAAACTGATATGAATTATTTATACACTAGTACTGATGACTTTGTTTATATATATATTAAGTTTTGAACTGAAGTATGTGTAAATTGGGATGATACCTGTATTCCTATAATTCACATTTATGCAATTTTAAGACAATTTTTTTTCAAATTGTTAAATGTTAAATTGATATTTCAAGAACACTTTTGATCATCAATTGTAACTGTTCATTCTGCATAAAAGTCTTTTTGCTTTATAGAAATTAGACCTCTCTGTGAAATTTTAACTTCACCATTGAATTAACACTTCTCTGTAGAGTTTAAACTTCTCTGTAGAATTTGAATTCCGTAAAGAAATTGTGGCAACACTAACCGTGCTCAAAATCTCACTTTGAGAAGAGAAAAAAAAAGTAAATTGTGATGATGGGTAGTTGATCGAGAGACAAGGTCTCGCAGCAGTGTGCACATGTATATGAAGATAGGGTATTGAGTATTCGGTAGAATCTTAAGCTCGGAGAAATGTGAAATGCTTATTGCAGCTGCTGCAGATAAGATGGGATAATTGTCTTTGATGCGTGGTAGCTGAGAAACTGGATGTTCGCATTACAACAGGCCCTGATAACAATAGGTGTACAACAGTATCTCATGTTTGTGTCGGGACCTGTCAGGTACTTACATGTTATACATGTGCAGGGCCTGCCAGGGACTTGCATGTTAGACATGTGCAGGGCCTGTTGGGGGACTAATATGTTATGCATGTACAGGACCTGTCAGGTACTTACATGTTATACATGTGCAGAGCCTGTCGAGGGACTTACATGTTAGACATGCGCAGGGCCTGCCAGGGACTTATATGTTAGACATGTGCATGGCCTGTCGAGGGACTAACATGTTAGACATGTGCAGGGCCTGTCAACCACTTACATGTTAGACATGTGCAGGGCCTGTTGGAGGGGACAAACATTTTAATGGCTGTCATGGGCTTAAGCATTGACAGTGGAAAACAGGGACTTGCATGTTAAACATTTACAGGGTCTGTCAGGGTCCCACATGCTATACATGTGCAGGGCCTGTTGGGGAGTTACATGTTAGACATGTGCAGGGCCTGTCAGGGGGTTAGGAATTCATAGCAGGTAACAGGGACTTGCATGTTTATACATTTACAGGTCCTATCAGGGTCCCATATGCTATACATTTGTAGGGCCTTTCAGAGGGACTTGCTTCTTAAAAATGAACAGGGCATCATACGGATTTAGATGTGACACATATACAGGGGGTGTCAAGGGCTTAAGCGTTGACAGCGGGTACCAGGGACTTACATTTTTAGGTCACCTGAGCTTTGCTCAAGTGACCTATTCTGATCGCTTTCCGTCGTCCGTTGTCCGTCGTCCGTCGTCCGTCGTCCGTCGTCCATCATGTGTAAACTTTTTACACTTTCAACTTCTTCTCAAGAACCAGGGAATGGACATTTTTCAAACTTGGTCAGAATCATCCTTGGTAGATGAGGCTACAAAATTGAAAAATTGGGATTCCTACCCCAACCCCTGGGGCCAGAACGGGGCCCCAAATGGAAAATCCTTTGATGACATGACAAGTATTGTAATATTTCACTTAGTTTACATGTTGATTTCCACATCACATGTCAACAATGAAATTGAGCTACCAGTACCTATAATATAACTCCCGCTTAAAGGCCCTTTGGCCTCTTGTATACATGCATGTGCAGGACCTGCCAGGGACTTGCATGTTATACATGTGCAGGGCCGGTTGTGGACTTAAATGATATACATGTCAATTTAAGGGCCTTTCAGGAACTTAAATGTTATACATGTGCTTGGCCTATCAGGGATTGCCATGTTATACATGTTCAGGCCTGTTGGGTACTTTGTTATACATTATGAGGCCTGTCAGGCACTGAACTGTTATACATGTGCAGGGCCTGTCAGGGATTACCATGTTATACATGTTCAGGGCCTGTTGGGACATTTATGGGGTCTGTCATGAACTGCAATGTTATACATTGTACATTAATGGGACCTATCAGGGACTAATATGTTATACATGAACAGGGCCTGTTGGGTATTAAAATATGCTTATTTTTATTACATTTGGGACAGATGTATATATGGCCGAGATATTCCATCTAAATATACTGTAGGCACCAGCGGGGCTGTTCCGGTGGTAGATTAGACTATGTACGGCTATAACAGTGGTCCTCAGATAGTTGATGGGGTGGTAATGTTCTACTAAGTGTTTTCTATCTGGTAATCAGGACATCTCAGTATGTGTGAGTTGGATGTTTTTATACCGTGAAGAGAGTTGTACATGTATATATATATATATATATATTACAGACTTTTAACAACTCCTAGATTAGTTATGAACTTCTGTTTCACAACTCACATACCGTGTCAATAATTTTGCACCTATTTTTGTGTAAGAATTCACATTCACACATATTTTTTAAGGTCAGACATATTTTATTTTTTTTCAAAATGCCCATCATTCTTCAACAATGATTAAAGCATGATTTGGATTAAACCCACCCTATTTTTTATTTTTACTAGAAACTGTTGAAGTTTGCCAGTAATCCCTTAAAGTTTTCTGAGAGATTAAATATAGATAAATACATAAGTAGAAATATTTGGGTGGTCAGATGGTGGAGTGGATAACACACCCGTCTTTCACCAAGGTGGCCGGGGTTTGATTCCCCGATCAGATGTGAAAAGGTATGGGGTCACCTGCTCCACCATGTGGGTTTTCTCTGGATACTCAGGTTTCCTACCACATTAAGACACCCCCCCACCACACCGCACACGAACATACTGGCCAACAAGAGGGATTAATATAGATTGAAAAACTAATTTCACAATCGTTGTAAAATAAATAAAGTTGATATTTCATAAATAACTTTTTAAAATTAAAATTAAAAAAAAAAAAAATTAAATGTAAAATTACTTTTTATCAATTCTTATCTCAAACAATGCCATAATATTTGCAGTTTATTTTAAGGAGCTTAAGAAGTGTCTTTTTTTATAGTAAAGGATCCTCTGACTTATACCTGATTCATTGAGTTCCTCCTTTGAATGCGTGAATGTTTTTCTGTTTTGATTGATATGTGTCGTATTTATGATATTTTGGACCCTTGTTAATATTTTTTTGTTTTGAAAAATTTACATGCAGTTATTATCCATTAGATAATTCAAATCAGTAAGGAAATTTCTATTTATGGCTCAATCAATTGTAAAAAAGTTTGTTCCAGGATGATAACTGTAGGTAATCAGTTACGAGGTATTTGAGTATATTCATGTATGTAGTGTGAACATTGAAATTAAAAAGATAGACACACATTTGAACCCTTCCAATTCAAAGGTGGGAATAGTTCATTATGAAATTTCAGGGGTGAATTAGTTAAAACTCAAATTAAAAGTATGATAATTAAAGCAAAAAATACTTGTTTCCATGTTTGGACAGTCAGTCTAACTAATAAAAACCAACCCAAACTAGCACAAATGCATAAACTAGTTAATTGTTTTGTCAATGTATAGTCGTTTTGGGGATGAGTGACGAGGGAGGATTTTTGACCGTTAATAAGATCAATTAAATGAAGGAAAGATGAAAAATAAATATTTAAAGAATGAATTCTTGTATTTTATTTACAGAGTGGATTCACTCCCTTGCATATTGCTGCTCACTATGGAAACATAAACGTGGGTTCACTGCTCATCTCCAAAGGAGCAGACGTCAACTACAAAGCCAAGGTAAGATGTGACCTTCACCTTGAATTTTGACCTGGAGAAACGAACATGACCTTCACATCTCTGGGAAAGTTCTGTAGATATGAAAAAACGTTATTATGGGAAACTCCAAATTCTTGGAATCTCAAAAGACAATGCTTGTATCCAGAACGCTCTGTTGTACTTTCCTCCAAAGCAAAAGAGTTACACCGCCAAGGGAAGTGGATGTAGACACATAATACGGCATTCGTGTTCATGTTGTGATAACTGCCAGTATTGTTGACAACATTCCAGCCATATTCACTTCCTCTCGGAGCCAGTTAACGGAGAAACAGATATCAGTTTCTTATTTACGTGTAGCTTAATAGTCAATGCAGGGATAACCTATAACCAGACCACATGTATATATGATAGTGGGAATGTCTTACATTCATTTGAGCTGTACTTGCTGCATAATGATTTTGAAACTAAACTCTATCGTGAGGGCTTGGAGTATATTTTCTGTCTGGCACAATGCCCTTGATCTCAATATGTGACAACAAGTGAAAGTTAATGAAATATAATTCTATAAAGATTTATTTTTTTCATGGGATTTTAAATTTTGCTGCTTTTGCAGTAACAATTTTACATATTCTGCAATAAAATACAACTGATGAAATGAATAGCAAATTATTCCTTCCTTACCATAGCACTTGCGGCCATGGCCACTAGAACTAAATCCTTTAAAATACGATCTCCTGAATGACTCGTACAGTATCCCATGCAGTGTAATAAGTGTCTGTAGATTTTTTGTGAGCTGTTTGTTTAAATAATGAACCTTAAAGTAAAATTAAGTGACCATAAGTAAGAAGAATTCATTATTCTTGACATTTCTCATAACAAGTGTGGCAGACTTAAGATTAATTATATGTCATGGCTTTCTTTTTGAAATGAAGTGACCTTGACACTGATATTTAAGTTTCACAAGGGGTGGAGTCACTTTTCAGTAGGGTCAAATCATGATACCCTAGCCAGTCTGACCATTGTTGACTGCCTATTTCTGACCAATTTTTGACCGCCTGTCTCTGACCATTGTTGACCGCCTGTCTCTGACCAATTCTTGGATGCCTATTTGAGGCTATTTCTGACCGCCTGCCTCTGACCATTGTTAACCGCCTATGTTTGACCTGTATTGACCGCCTGTTTCAGAACAACATCACCCCCCTCCATGTGTCATCCCGATGGGGCAAGGACAAGATGGTCATCTTACTGCTGGACAACAAAGCTTCCATTGATGAAAAGACCAGGGTGAGTGTTTTATCATCATACAACCAGTCCTAAGGAATCAACGGTTAACCAAAGAACCAAATACATTTCTCCTTCTTTACTGTACAGTCAACATTTATTGTGCATTTTAGCCAAAAAACATGGTTATCTCCCCTTTGCAATTTCTATTTTGAAATTTTTTACTTTTATTCTTTGCATTTTTACTGAAACAAGTGATTTTGTTTTTGGTCAAACATTAATGGTTTTCTGTATGTTTTTTCTTCAAAATTCTTAACATATTGTAACATTTAGTAATAATATAATGGTAATAATCTGCCCAAGTGACAGGTGTTTATTTAAATAATCCTCCCCCAGGCACATAGCAGTTAATATATTATAATTGAATATTAAATCTGATCCTCTCTGCACCCCAGATATATAAGAATTCCTTATGCAACTATTTGAGTCCTTTTAATTCTTCCCCAGGATGGACTAACTCCCCTCCACTGTGCGGGCAGAAGTGGACACGAGAATGTGGTGGACCTTCTCCTAGAGAGGGGAGCGCCCTTCTCGAGTAAAACTAAGGTAAGTGTTAACCCTGTAACCATATGTTGGTCCCTTATAACAATGATAATTTTGGGGGCCGCGGTGGCAGAGTGGTTAAGGCGTCTGACAGTCTACAATCACTAGCCGTCCACCACTTGGTTGTGGGTTCGAGACCTATGTGGGGCAGTTGCCAGGCACTGGCCGTAGGTCGGTGGTGTTCTTCCGGGTATTCCGGCTTTCCTCCACCACCAAAACCTGGCACGTCCTTAAATGACCATAGCTGTTAATAGGAAGTTAAACACAAACAAACCAAATCAATCAATGATTTTCACCAAGAAAATTGTCATCAAGTATACAGTTTTTGACTTTAAATGGAGTTGATACACAGATTTATCAACCCAGTGAAAAACTATTCATATGCATCTTTAAAGGTTAATGGTATTTTAATGACATTTTTTAAAAGTTTGTTATATATTGTTTAAATTGAATTTTAGAGAACGAAATAGATTGTTACAAGATTAAATACAAATATTTTTTCCACAGAATGGACTGACCCCTCTGCATATGGCAGCCCAGGGTGACCACATGGACTGTGCCCGCCTCCTCCTGTACCACAGGGCACCTGTTGATGATGTCACAGTGGTCAGTATAAAATCTCTCATGTTGTATCTTGTGTTGTAAGGATTTGGCATGGATAATCTCCATTTTTTGTTAAGCAGTATTTGTCTGATAATATTACCTACCGGTAAATGTTATTGTGACGACAAAATAA
>JAUMHH010177884.1:16673-31880 GCA_032359455.1 Chlamys rubida
GTCCGAATTCGCATGAAAGTAGCTTGATTAAAATTCAATCTATGCTATAAGTCATTGTGACGTTATTAGAACATTGGGGATCTTTTCCTGTTTTTTAGAAAACCTATTTTATCACAAAAGGCGTCTTAAAGTATGCCTTGGATGAACATAACGCAGAACAACTGATCTTGTTAAAATTGATCTGACTGCATGTTTACTGTAGAGTATGTATGTTTGATATGCCACTTTATTGTGAAACATTTAAATTTATGTTCTAGTTTTAAATCTTAAATAAAAACAAAGCACAAGTCAGTATTTCGTGACCCGAATGTCCACACCAAATTAGATATTTGTATCTACAGACAAATACTCTAATAATTTAATCTTTGCCTGCAAGTACTATTACATAGCCAGCTTCCAAAAAGAACTATAACCAAGGATATGCTACCTAACATTTTTGCAATTTTTCAAAAGACAAAATAATGTCAATGACTCTTCTGTATAGCAATAGTTCCGCATCATTATAAGCAGTTATGTTCAAAGTAAACTGAACACTCGTCTAATTAATAACAGAGCTTACAATATCAATATAGGGAGTATATATCGTTTACCATTGTTTGTCATACATTTTTTAAATACCATTTTCGCAGTTTAAATTTCTTTTCGAATACTCACCATTGATACGGATTCGGACCTGCGCCGTTTGTATTGGATTCTAAAACTTCAATAGAATCGAAATTAACAACAGGTATTGCTAGCTCTTCTTTTCGCTCAATCAAGTCATTACCTAAACCTCTCACTACCATTGTTTGTATCATTAAATCGGGGCTAAAGACTATTGTGACACTACATTCTCAAGATGTGAAATAAATGGAATGTGGATTTTGAAGAATCCAAAAAATCCTTTGCTCAATCTTGAACATCCTTCTCCAAAATGTTTCTTCTATCAAAGCTTGACCTTTTGTCCCTTTACACTATAATACAATATATCAATCTGAAATAACGTCTTCGTTCTGTAATTGTCAGAGTTTTCTTTTCCACGAAAGGCGAACGACGATATCAAGATATGGTTGTAAATTATCTTGGAGCATATTTTGTAAAAAGCACAATATGGATGAAAATAAAATAGACGGTGAAAGGAAATGTTTCAAGAATAATTGAGTGTTTGTTTTCCACAAAATCTTATGATTTTCCAGCAGACTGTAGGCATTTCCATGGGAACAAACTGTAGCCCTCTCTTCCTTCTTCTTGTTTTGATATCATATGCAGCTGAATTTATTGATGAGTTTTACAGGTCCTTCTATTTCACATTAAAACGTATCGACGATGTGTTTTCTCTAAATAACATGAAATCAATCAATCATATATACCCAACTGATGTTTAAATCAAGGACATTACAAACTCCTCTTTTTCTGCTACTTTCTTTTATCTTTACTTACAACATGACTGACAGGGACGGCTTACTACTAAACTTTACGATAAGCAACTTTCCGATCGTGAAGTTTCCCTTTCTTGATAGTAGCACCCCTGTTTTCCCCTTCCTACGGTGTTTACATGTCACAGTTGATCCGCTAGTCAAGAGCTCAATCCGAGTAACATGACTTCCGTAGGAGATGTCGACTGCTAAAAGACATACATAAACCACAGGGTTTCGAAAAGATGCAGGTTGATGAAGACGACGGACACGTTTTGTGGTCGCCAACAAGATCACATAGATATATATGATATTTCTTGTGTAAGGTACGAAGGTCGATGAGGAGTTGTCGGTGTGAGGACGCCACATCACTTGGATTTCCTAGATTTACATGGTGGTGTCGTCGATGAAGCAGAAGACACTTAAGCTTCCGAAATATCTGGTTTTATTCTCCGTGTACTTTGTACCTTGTACGATGTGAAACGTTCACATGTTCCCCTAGTTTTGTCAAGTTTTACTTCCAATTATGACTTTGTTAACACTTCTATATTCCGTTATTGTTTTTTTCCTTAAAGGATAAAAAGGTTTCTCGAATTGCTTTTTATCTAAAATATTTATCTAGAGTATGTGTATACTGCATGGTAGGAAGGATGACTGAAATTATCAGAACAGGTAACACAAACCTAGCAAACTTCCTCCATTTTACATTGAGATACCTTAATTATGTACTACCTCTTAATAACAAGAAATCCATTAATCACATCGATTGTATATACCCTCCTGACTTTGAAATTAAGGAATATGTAAGCTTCTACTTCAGCCGCTTTCCCCGAAAACTACTTACAGCAGGACCCCAAGGGACAGCTTACTACTAAGCTGTGCGATGGGCAGGACGATTTATGTTCCGATCGTTAAATTTCGCTTGGTGTTAGAAACATTCCTGCTTCCCCAGCCTACGGTGTTTACATGTCGGAGTTGATTTGGTATTCAGGAACCTGCTCAGATTTGTAAGATGTCCATGATAGAAATCGACTGCTTACAACACAGGGTTTCCAAACATGCGATTCATGAAGATTATTGACATGTTTTTTGCCATAATGATCTTATTATGCACTTTAGTGCGCCTAATTCTTGTATTGTAACTCGACCGGTTCTAACTATGAGCACTGGACATTATTTTGATATTTTGTAGATTTGGCCTAATCTTAAAATCTCGATTTTCTAGACAGATGTGTCCTTTTAAACAAGTATTACCAGTAATACGAAGTATGGAGCAATACTTACTAGAAACACGATGTAAGAATATACTTCGTAGCTAGAGGTTTCGCTCTCAGAATCTCAAAAATACATTTTAGAAAGTATGTAGTAGACAGTCAAATTCTCCTTATGATGTGTCTTTGATTGTTGTTGACCTACATCCTGTCCTGGATTTGACGGAAGGCATCATGCTCTACAAAGGATTCGAGAATTGCTTAGATAGGTTGTCTAACAGTTTCCATAGCCTATCTTTTACGAATCAATGCCATTCTTTAACTTCAAGAAAATCAATGTGTCCATCTTTATGAAATCTGAATGCAAATACGTATCATTTTAATTGCTTTCTTAAAATGCAATAATGTTATGATTTGTCCTATCAATATAATACTTCAGAAACCTTAGAATCGTGATTGCTCCCAGAGAGATATTCCGGCAGTATGCTGTTATCATTCAGCCTGCTATTCATGCTTAATGCAATATACACTGCACATATTTTCTTACTTGGACAAAACATTTTATTGCACTGTTAGTTTAGTTCGGCAACTCTGATTGGTTAAATCGCTTCACGTGATATATTGCTAATTGAACATTAATGCCGTTTTGTCATCACCAGACAAAACAGGTACAAATACATGTATTATGAGGAAAAAAATATAAAAAGAGAAGGATATAAATAAATAAAATAAAGTAAATTTGGGGTAAAGGACAATGAAAATTGATTATCCTTACCAGCACCTGTATATTAGATGTCCAGTTTTCTGCGATATAATGCTCTGGCACAGAGACACAGAGATGGTGTAACCATTCTATTTTGCAAAATTGGGCTCTTTTCAATTTAATGCCACAGTGATAAATTTCCTTAACATAAACTGGAGCGTACTTCTACAAACGCACACATTTTCTGGAACCAATTCCACTCGAGTAATTTGTTAAAACTGTGGGCGACGTGGTTTTTATATTAAACAATGCTAGAGGGCATTTTAGCATGCTGCGCATGTCAGTACTCCCTATAGAACAATTTCACTGAAATTTCCAAAGGAAAGCATTAGTAAAATAGAACGGACTCGTAGTGACGCTTTTTACTTCATTTCAAAGCATGAATCAATTTAACGAAAGGGTATTAAATTAAGGATATTAAAACCCATACTAAAGATTTCTGATTTATGAATGTCAATAAATGAAATCAAAAATGTTTTGATAACCACTCATACATAAGAAAATATGAATTTCAAAAACAGATTTATCCATTTTCAAACTCTTTATCCACCTTAGACTTAGATTGGTCTAGTGACACAAATGGCCGTCTACCATATTGACGACATCAAGGTTTTTTATCGTTAATCATCCTCAAATTTTCTTTGTTACTGCCACATACATATTGCCGTAGACGGATTTATTATATATAAAACAAAATATAAGTCTGCTATTTAAAGTGATTTATTTCCTGCAGACAATGGTACGTACCGCAAAGGAGGGGTGCATTTAAGATAGACGATGCAAATTTAGATCCGTAATGGTTCTAAAACCTTCGCCTCGGGCCTATAAAACAGTAGTATTACATAAAAACTGCATGAAATGTTTAAAGAACATTGACTAAAATAGAGTTTAATTATATTACTCAACATGTATTGTTTAAAACTCGTATTGATATTACAAATATTTCACGATCTGCATAATATTTTCTCGGTAATTTTCATTTTGTTATCAAGAACAACGGACATCTACATTTCAATCGTATTGTAACAGTACTCGTTGGGTTGTATATTACTGTTAGATGTTGACTATTCAAAACTACAGCCAGACACAGTGCTGGTAAATACGTTAACTGGTATTTAATTGATCAATATTTAATGGATCATACTACTGTCAATGGTACATAGAAACGGCATAAACCTATTTTATGATGACTGCTTATTGGGACTTCTATTAATCTTAGTATATGGCTGACCATGAATTGTGTAATAGTTCCCGATTCTGAAGGGTGACTAACCATTTAATCGACCCCATTTATAGGTAACTACCCGTTTATACAGATCAACGGACCATGATGCTGGTGTTCCTGATTATATAAATGATTTATCGTGATGAAAGGATAAAAACCACATGGCCAATCACTTTGGTTTCGTTTGATTGATTTCTCATCATTGCCGTTCCCGTAGTCTCCACATTGGATAGAGCATACAGATAAGGTACGTATGACGTCGCATATCAAAGACTTGATGCATGTGATCTTTAGTAATTGGCTGATTGGAGTAATAGCGGGGTTTACATGTAATGTATATATTTACATATCTACATACCATGCCCAAGGCTATTACTAACGATAAGTTTGTAAATAACGTTACATCAATAACAATAATTTGATATAAGAGAGAAAGCAGTATTTGTTAATATGGGATATGTACAATATGTAGGTCAATGATGTAAATCAATATTGTTTTGGCATATACATGTAGCAGATATTTGTTTAACCGATTGGCATTACAATTTATGAAACGTTCAAAGTGATGTGATTTGCAGAATAATGACACATGGCAATTTGCAAGATTGAAATCAATGTGGTTTATAGAATTTTTGTTGCTATGAATGGAAATAAAAACTTTAATGACATGGTGGTTTGCATCGTATTATATGTTAACCTCGTGCAACTTTAATGACATATTATGCTATATATCATATGCAAATCACGTCACAGTAATGAAATAATTTACGTTTAATTCTCATTTTTACGTTCAGGACAAACAAAAACAATGTCCAATTGTGTCAATCTCCATTTGAGTAGATGTTCGTGACATGCACTGTCTTTATATATGACCTTTGCCGTTGTGAGAACGTTGAGCCCAAACAAACATCATTTATATTCAATTTCAAGATTGAACGTGTTTTGAAAAGTGCTTGCAGATATGTAAGTCTTGTGAGCAAATCAATTTTAAACCATGAATAATTAGTTTGTTTTGTAAATTACGAATATGAAATATATATCAAAATCGATATATTGGTAAGCTTTATATTCAAGATTTATCAGTTTACATAATATTTCTATTCTTCATTCAATTCACAAAACAAGTTTTAGATTTTTGAGCTTTTAGTACTTTCCTAGACGAAATAAATTGTCACTAGGAAAGATTTCGTAAGAAATCATATCTTACGTCAAAGACGGTGATCTACGAAGCCATATATAGTTTATTTATATGTGAAAATGATTTTATGGTTTTACGTCTATCTTCAGCAGTTCGTGTGAAATGAAATATATTCAGACAATCACTAATAGACAAAACTTATGCCGACTTTCTTGTTTTAGCGTGATTGTTTTTAACCATGACATGTGAGAAAATAGAGTGTATGTCTTGTTAGATCATGAATATGATAAACCTTCCAATCACTCGAGAAGATAGAACAAAACCGTTGAGGCATTACCGGTGTGATATGGGTCGTCTAGACGTCCTCTCAGCGACAAAGTGAAAGTCTGTCTTTTTGAATTATGTACCGATTGGGAGAAAATGCCAAGGGAAATTAAAACAACGTTTTGTATTTCTTTTTCACGATAATGCAAAATTACATCTTATCCAAAGACGGAGCAGAGATATGAGGATAATGATAACTCTCCATGAACTAGAAAGAACGTATTCCAGAGCAATCTGAAACAACAAGGTGAGTCATAAAACAGAACAAAGAGAGGGGAATTGCTTTAGTGATATGAATCGAGCGTTAATAGGTATGACACTTGTAACAAATATTTGACATTTTAATCAGTTACATTGATTAAACTCTTTTTATTATACTTATAAAAAGTAATCGTGGAATCAAGTGATGTCTCTTCTTTTATTCTCGAAAAGACATCATTTAGCATGGCTCGTCACGTGATTACAACACTATTCGTGTTTTAGATGACATTAAGTAATATAATTCTTCTAATAATACCAATAACAGCATCAGTTTATATAAAGTTGTATAACAACACTGTGAATCTCATCTTACTGATAGTAAATAAAATATCAGTAAGGAATAATTATTGTTTACCGTTGCAATTGTCTACCACACATTGTTTATATACTATATTATCAGTAACAGTATCCCTATGTACAGTTGTGTCACAAAACTAACTGATAGTTAATAAAATATCAGTAAGGAGTATTCATTGTTAACCGTCGTCTACCACACATTGTTTACCATTGTCTACCACACATTGTTTACCATTGTCTACCACACATTGTTTACCGTTGTCTACCACACATTGTTTACCGTTGTCTACCACACATTGTTTATATACTATAATATCAGTAACATCACTATGTACAGTTGTGTCAAAACACTAACTGATAGTAAATAAAATATCAGTAAGGATTATTTATTGTTAACCGTCGTCTACCAAACGTTGTTTAAATACTATATTATCAGTAAATATGTTTTGTCTAGATTTATATGCAGACCTTGTTGATTTAGAAATAATAGCGCACATTACCGATACAGTCAAAGTGTGGTTTAACAATTGGATCGCATTTCATTCCAATGAAGTATAGTCGATTTAATTTTTGTTACTAAACACAAATAGAATGAAAAAAGGAAATGCTGAGAAATAAAGGAAACAGTCGACCTTCAGTCGATGCAACTAGGGCTAAATATAAACAAAGCAATAATTCACTTGTAGATCCAGAACGGTAAGCGTCTTCTGTTCACTTGCAAGGTACTTGAATTCGCAAATTTTCGTAACCGTTTGTTATAACATTTGCAAGATTTGCACTTTTGCCAATACAATGAACAACAGAGATCCTAGTAAAATCATTGTAGTATAATTACCACTTGAGCGAAATATATGATTCGTGACTACAAACGCCATTTGTTTCCTTGGCTAAATATATAAATTACTACAATCGTCTCTTACGCGTTTTTTACACTCTATATATAATTTCATAGGATTTTCTAAGAAAACACCGATTTTTTATATATGTTTCAATATCACCATTATTATTAAGCAAAATGGTAAAAAATGTATCAAATGTCACACAAGATTTACAATTCCTTGATCGGGCGTAAAATAAGTACGGGGTCGCCTGCCCGACCATGTATATTGTCTCAATGGTACACCTGTTTCTTCAACCATTAAGGCCCTCTGCACGCTACAATCCGGGCGAACAGGAATAACTGACAAAAGCTGATAGAACCTAGTTCAGTTCTATAGAATGTGATACCAGTGTATCCCAATTGTAGGGATATCTATGAAGTTGGAAGATCGGATTGATTGCATATAACGTTCGAAAGCATTTGATGTTACATGTGTAACACGAAAATACGACAAAAAGAGCAAGTGTAATACGTAAGATCAAGCCTCCTTACGGTTAAATGAAGTGGTACGTTTGATTGCTCTTCAAAGTTAGCCGATCAGAATTTGTCCGGGAGGAATAGCATTGACGTGTTAAAGGGCTTTTGTGTATAACGAACGAAGGACATACCAGGACAATGTATTACACGTTACTACATGTTAATGTCTACCAGCTTATCATTGTGTATAGAGTAACGAACGAAGCTTACGACAATACAGGACAATGTATTGTGTATAGAGTAACGAACGAAGCATACGACATTACAGGACAATGTATTACACGTTACTACATGTTAATGTCTACCAGCTTGTCATTGTGTATAGAGTAACGGACGAAGTATACGACAAAACAGGACAATGTTTTGTGTATAGAGTAACGAACGAAGCATACGACATAACAGGACAATGTATTACACGTTACTACATGTTAATGTCTACCAGCTTGTCATTGTTTTGGTTACACACTGGTAAAATACATTAAAGTATTGGTGTCTGGACCTAAAGTTCCAGAAAGCTTTAAACACCATTTACTTTCCCCTGCTTATGTAGACGTCTGATAAAGTGAAGACATCTTGCAACTAATTTCTCGAACACAGGCGGATTAAACAACTGATAGTCCAAAATTACAATGTTTACGTTGATAACTACACCAACAACGATTTGGGCAATAGTCTTGGTCTTTATAATCTCTATCACCGTACAAAAAAAAGAATTTCACGAACGCAAATCATATTAGGGTTAGGTTTAGTGTCCCTATCCACATGATTATTGTCCCAAGTGTCCATATATCTTCCCATTTATATATTGAGGTATTTCACATTTAGTCTAGTGTTAAACATTAATCATAAACGGACAAACGGACTATTTGGTGATTTAGAAAACTACTAATTTTATACTTGCCTCACTTTCAAATTAATTATTCCTAACATAGTTTTTCTAATTATAATTTTAAGCCACAAGGTAGCTTATTTTGAGGGTTGGCAGCTGTCAGCCCCCAACGTTGGTGGCAATCGTGAAATATATTCAGGCACCGTTATATGAAATATTGTGTCTCTTGTAGTTTAACGTTTAATAGATGTTAAGTTATTGCAGGGGAATTTTAATGCACCTTTTCCATTCCGCTGTATTCCTCATATGATTTAGAAATGTTTAGACATGTAATTATATGTTTTTGAACTAACGTACCACTGATGAGGTCAAAAATGGACTAAATGACTATATTTGGGGGATTGTTCTGCATCTATAAATACAATTTTCAAAACCGTACTTATTGTTTCTTATTTCCAGCGAATGTACTTGAATTTTGCATGTCTTTATGTTTAAAAAGGTGTTTCTCTACTTCATATTTCTAGTGATTTTTGCATTCACATATGCATGCATAACGTCATGTTGTTCTTGATATTGATGTTTTACATTTGCTGATGACTTGACAAATAGTCAACTCGCACCATTTCACTATCTACACTTCATTCCTTTATATTGTGTTTAGCAATTATACTATTTAGATAAAAACTTCCCGACTCATTCTCCCAAAAGATAAAGTGAATATAACCATGTCACTGTCCTCTTTATGTCTGTTTCTGTGAAATAATCGATTGAGAAATGAGGCAGCACTTTAAAAAACAAAAACCTAGTATACAGAATACAATCAAAGTTAACATTTCTAAAGCTAACATTTGTACTGCAGTATATTGCTGTTAAAATAAAGTTAACATTTGTACTGCAGTATATTGCTGTAAAAATAAAGTTAACATTTGTACTGCAGTATATTGCTGTAAAAATATGTGTTCTGCAGTTTATTGCTGTAAAAATAAAGTTAACATTTGTACTGCAGCATGTAATCATTACGTCGTCCATTTAGGACAAGGTATTGGTACTTAAGGTTGAAACGACAGGACATCCGTATCAAAAGTTCCAAATTAAATGTAGAAAATAGAAAAAGCTGAAAAATGTCTATAAAACACATTAAAACATTTCAATATGAATCTTATTTAATCTAAACTATGCCTGGATAGATTACAGTATCAAGGTTACACCTAGTTAGGGGATTGATAGTCCTCCAGCAAATGACAACACCTTGTGACATTAAACAATCATTTAAAACACAATTTACGAAATAGCACATATTTAAAACAAAAACGGTATATGGTCATTCATTCGGAGGTAAAATGCAGAATGCTAACAAAGTATAAAACGTAGCAACTTCCCTCATCCTATAAAATTCACAATAAGCAATCCTAATCAAAACTATGCCACAACCATCAATTGAGTCTCGTTTGCTATCCTTAGAGGCGTACAAGATCTTGAACTCCGTTATAAAGCCAGGAAGCCTGTTCACGAGCCGTGCGTTATTTTGTCTATAATCAATCCCCTTACACATGGTGAGCTAGAAAGCTGATAAAAGTTCTGAGAATAACATCCACCGTAATGACAACGTCAGATGAATCCCTGTATACTGTAGACATCACTGTGAAAACCAGTGTGTATAAATTATAACACTATACTTCAGAGGTCACAATCATCACGTCATAACTATCACATTGTATACTGTAGACATCACTTTGAAAACCAGTGTGTATAAATTATAACACTATACTTCAGAGGTCACAATCATCACTTCATAACTATCACATTGTATACTACAGAAGTCAAAGTTACAACCAGCATAACTGTTTGTTTGTCTGTGCATGTGTTTGTTCTTTTAATCATTTGTGTATACAATATTCTATCATCTTAAGTACATTTCATTTGCATTACTATGTTTTCATAATTAATATATTGTTTTCAATTATATGTTCGGCAATAGGAGTGAAAGATAGCAGATATATTTTTGTCACGTTTTATAAAATACATTGTGTGCCTTCAACAACGGAAATGTAACTGTGTCAAAAGCTGTATAGGAATTAGAAGAATTGCTTTAGTGCCAAATTTAAACGACGTCACGCTTAGCATCACAGCTGCTATTATTTGATAATATTTGTTAAAATATCTTTTGTATCAACCAATTGATAGAGACCAACAGTTCACTAAAAGAAAAGTAATAAATGCTTGAAGACTGGTGAGCACCCTCTTGCATCATCTTTCGCAACGTCAAACCTTACTTATTCGAGTTCTTTTAGTTTATACGAATTTTCCAGATCATCGGTGTTCTGGCCATTTCGAAATTTTACAAAAACACGCTTATATAAACTTTTGTACGGGTAAGTCTAACGTAGACTGTACCATAACCTAACGCTGCTTCGCCGAGTACGTTTGGGTTAAAAACAAAGATACTGAAATATATGGGGGTGATACCTGTATAATTCAGCACAGTATGTTGGAACACATGAAAATAACTACTCACGTGACTATATGTAAATATAAGTGTAATATATCACAGCACATGATAATCTGTAAAATTAAATGAAAAATAACAAGTCACGTGCCAATGAGACACAATACAATACGTGAAAGCGAACACGTCACGTGGCTATATGTAATTCTCAGCGAAAAATAACTTGCCACATGCCTGTGTGTCATGATATGCCTAACGATCACGTGACTATTTGTAACCGTAAGTAAATAGCAACTTTTCAAGTGACTTTAGTGATAATTATATATATAAACTAACTAGTCATGTAACAATATTTGAAAATACGCGGTAAGTTACTAGTCTCGTGACAATGTGTAAAAATGACTGAAAGAACTAGTCACGTGACTATATGTTAATACTTATTAAATATCTATTCTCTTGACGATTTCTTATAATACGTGTAAACATAATCTCCGAGAAACTTAATGTTATTATACGTCTAAACTTAATCTCCGATAAACTTAATGTTATAATACTGTACGTGTAATCTAAATGTCCGAGAGACTATATGTTATGTTACGTGTAAAATACATCCCCGAGAAACTTTAAGTTATAATACGTGTAAAATACATCCCCGAGAAACTTTAAGTTATAATACAGTACGTGTACACTGATAACATGGATCTGACTATGTATAATAATTCGTGTAAGCTACGTATTATTATTCACTTAACTATACGTTTGGCTCTCGTGTCATATTGAATTAGACGTCATTTTAAACTTCAAATCATAAATATGACAGAACTAGTTTATTTCTGCAAGTGAATATTTACAAATGAACGGGAACAACATGAAACTCCACGTGTGCTTGTGTTTCAATGACTTGCGTGTGTCATTTTCGTCTGAATTACATTTATAATCCCAAAACAACCATACCGAACATATAATATAACTGAAATTAATCATTTATACCCGAATGTCTATATATCACGAGAACGTTTGTAAGGTAGGTAATGACAGTACTTACCTATGGATCTGAGGATGACCCACACGTAAGCAACACTTTTCAGTAACGCTGGCCCGCTCCGACGATCCATGACCTGGTGTCCAAGCGACAAGACCAGTGAGGCGCGTCATTAGGCCTGCTCACCCCGACAAACAATGGCGGACTGCTCGGACTAGCAACATGACCCAGTCGTAATTGGATTTCCTCGCTGTACAAACACAACCAGCCCCTCCTTTCACAGCAGATAGTTATCTGTGAAAAATATATTGTGCACGTTATTTATGTATAGGTCTGCTTGTGCAATTATTTATCGGTAGTTGTGTAGATGGGATTTATTCTGAAGCGGTGAAATTGGACAAATACACGCTGACATTTAGTGTTTAATATTTAGGATTTATTTCATCAATCTAATAGAACGTAGATAATATATCGTCTCACACCTAATCATATATATACGTTTACAGAAAATCATTCGTATGAAAAATATGTTCCAGATTAAAACAGATTGTTCTGCAGCAATAGCTTCATTCGTTTTTTCAGTCTTGTGAATTGAAAATTAGTTTTTCACTGAACGAAACAGAATTGCGTTGATTAATGAAACAGAATAGAAATATAGCGAACTGTACGACTAGTCAGCGCATTCCCACGCTAACAATATGTGTCGCTATTGATCACTCTGTGGTGTGCCAGAGAGAGCAGGCCAATACTGACTAACGAATTATGTACGAAAGGCGACGCCATGCAATTCCAAGTCCCCGCTGGGACCATCGTGTGTCGTTCTTATTGTGTTTTCTTCCAGGGTGTAATTTAAAAATTCCTTATAAGTGAGGAAAAACGATTTTTTAAAAATGGTTGCTGTAAATGCATAAAATTTGTCTAAGATAAATTGAAACTCTGTTTCTTGAAATAGATTTGTATCGTTACAACTGGAAGCTGGAGAGAGTTCTCCTCAGAGGGTATATAACGGTCCTTACTGGCACTTCAGATAAGTGTCACTGTGTCTTAGTCTTGTTACTAAATAAAGGCGGGATACCTTTCACAGAATGATTATAAAGTTGAACTGAAACTGAATGGCCCTTTGCTGGAACCTCTTTACCCCACATCGAAATAAGTCTATAAAGCCCGAAATGTGCGGTAATACTTAGAAGATGAAAAACTCTATAACGAAAATCAACTATTCTCACATAGTATATAACAATATTTCCTATTCACATATGTAACAAGTTATATTATATTTTATTCATTACTTGCCACTATACTACAGCTAAATAACCATTTCTGTTTTGTGAGGGTTTAATGTAAATATATCGAAATTTTGGGCGTTCTGATGTAGCTTTCCGATGGTAAATAAAGTATCTGGTGTTCTCAGATCTTTTTCTCTTTTGTTTTTAGATTTATTCATATCTTTATTGAGATAACTGTGGTGTAAACTTATTTCGATATGTATATTTTGTTCTCATGACCTTTGTATTTTAATTTGGTTGACGGTTTTATGTTTAACACCTTGACAATGTTAACACTATCAGAGACCAAACCCTAACCCATTTCCTAACAAAAGCAATTCAATGGCCAATATTTCGTGTTTCGAAAGGAATACACATTATATCGAACACGTGGACTGTATGTAATTCCCCACAATGATATCGTGCTTTCAAACACGAAGTGAAAACTAAGTCCACTGTTACCTTTTATCAGGACGAATATGTATAAAAAAGAACAGGGTGTAAAGTTACAAAATACATGTAAAATAGAACATAATAAATAAAATTAGAAAACAATAGTTCGGCCAGTCTCCAATATCTGAAATAACAGAAGGACAAAAACTGAACCCTGCTGTTTAATCTGACGACCAATGAAATATAACGGTTTTACGAGAAAGAACGGGCCATGGCGTTAGTGAGCAGGTGTCCCAGATTGATCACAGACATGCTGGTCTCGTCAACAAGTGGGACATATAATAACAGGCGAGGTGCTAACAGAGGTTTCGGCTATCAGAACAGAAGCGGGTCCAACAAATCAAACACTCACATCTGTGTAAGTCATTAACAGTTGATAGCAGACGGAAATAAATCGTTTTTATCAAAGCCCAGAGAATGCACTCTTTCTCAAAATTTAAAGTGCCGTCAATCTGGTTCAATATGCACGTGATAAACCAGTTATAAGTAAAGGAAGCATATACGCGTAAGCACACGTCTCAACTTATTTGAGATATTATAAAAACTTTGTCAAAATATGAGTACAATATGGGGTTTTTTCAGTTTCATATCAAATTTGTATTTAACATGTGGGTACATGTGAACACGTGTACACTTTAATTCGAATATTTCATTATACTTTGATTGATGTGTAAATTTAAAAAAAAAAATCAATAATTTGGTCTAACGTGCTTCCTGATTAATGGACCAGGACATGTTCGACTAAAATTGTGACACACGTCGACCTACCGTATTTATAATAAAGTTGACACGTCTATACCTAGTTGTATCTTTACTCTGGTTCACACATTCCAATATAAATGTAACGTTTTGGAAGCTTTGATATATACATGGAATGGCACCTCTCTGGACCCAGTCCTGAAAAAATCCTTGAAACCTGCGTTAAGTAGATATTTAACTTGGACCTTTTGGATACTTTTCCATGAAAATCGAAACTAGGTTACCTGATAGCTTTCCTATCAGAACAAAGGGACTGTGCCGGTGAGGTTTGGTTTGGATGGATTCAACTTTGTTTCTGTATAACCTTTGTTTCTGTATAGCCTTTGTTTCTGTATATCCTTTGTTTCTGTATAGCCTTTGTTTCTGTATAGCCTTTGTTTCTGTATAGCCTTTGTTTCTGTATAGCCTTTCAGAGTAGAAAATCAACTTTGTTTCTGTATAGCCTTTCAGAGTAGAAAATCAACTTTGTTTCTGTATAGCCTTTCAGAGTAGAAAATCAACTT
>JAUMHH010177885.1:0-15370 GCA_032359455.1 Chlamys rubida
TGATCAGGAACGCATTGTGTATGGTGGTAAGTGAATCGTCTACAGTATGTGTAGGGAGTACTTGTACAGTAAAATGATCAGGAACGCATTGTGTATGGTGGTAAGTGAATCGTCTACAGTATGTGTAGGGAGTACTTGTACAGTAAAATGACCGGGAACACTTTGTGTATGGGGGTTACACCGGGAACACTTTGTGTATGGGGGTTAGTGAATCTTTATATAGCCTTTGTAGAAATTAGTTCTGCAGCATTAGTGCAATTCCTTATTTTTTGTTGAATATAAATGCTAAATTGTTCATGATGAATCTCTTTATGAGAAAACTAGATCAGATTAATAGAATTATAAAAGCTTGCAATCCTTGACCATGTTTGCTGTAGGTGAGTTGTGATTAACTTAGTTGGAATGATTCTGTAAAGACTATTTTGATGGCGTACATTGTACCTCCCGATGGGGATACTACCTGGTCCGTAGCTCCACTCCACCCTATATCTACTTGGAATTGTTTGATGTTCACCCTCATACTGTCAATCTGCTTCATCACTGGTTTTTCAGTTGAATGCTTCTTTTATCGGATAGTTACCAGGCTTCTTCTCTGTATATTACCTACATAACTTTTTGATATTTTGCCTGACTACCTCATTTTATCATTTTACAGCTGACTCGGAAGGATACACTCGGTTCTGGTGTCTTCAGACAGGGACTTTACTGAGGACAATACCTCCACCCTCGTCTCTCGCTCAGGACTTTATACCCTCGGTGGCTTACTCAGATAGATGGGCAGGAGAGGAGGGCAATGCTGGCCTACTGATGGGACTAGGTGACAAGTTCTACCTGTACCCCAGCATGAGCACAGATGACATCACTGAGTCACAAGAATCTGTCAATGTCTCCACACCCATCTATTTCTGAGCAAAAGGATTTCTATCTGGGATAGCATCTCTTACATAAAACAAGGAATTTACCACACACGAGAAAGACAAGGAATGTACATGAAAGTCATTACCGTGACAAGGGAAATAACTCTAAGCCAGAGAAATAACACTTGTTGCTTAATCTTCTACATAAAAGGGAGCATACTCGACGTGCAAACGAAACATGTGAAGGGGCTTTTTCTGTTTGATTATAACTGATGTCCTGGTACCCTTAGCCTTTAGTAGGTAGTCATGGAAACACTAAATACATCATAGATGAAATTTACAAGTGCTTGACTAATTCATTGACATCAACTGTAAGTGTACTTTTAGCTTGTTCCAGTGACTTCAGAACTTCAAACATAAATCAAATTGTTGCATCATACAGGAACTTCTGAATTCATAATGGTATTAATAGTATGGAGAATAATAACTTCAGGTACAGGGGAACCTGTATAAACATTCAACTTCAATGTAACAAAATCAGTTTTACTCTGCAAGTTTGATAAGAATTATTTACCATTAAATGTGAAGGTGAAAGAATTTTTTTTTCTGTCTCATGTGTTGTTAGCTCTTATTACAAACTTAGTGAATCATACAGTAGTGATATGGCCTGTTGTTATGTCATGCAGTGCAAGGCAGACACAAATTTGTTGTTATCCAATTTATCAATTTGACAAAATGAAACAGGAATGGGTTATGCACATTTTAATGCTATCTAATGCATCTTTATTCCATTCTTGAGGTGGTTTTGTCTACCATGATGTGGTTTTGATGTTCGGTTCAAGATTTTTGGAAAAATATTTAACATTAAAATGGGGTAATGATGAACAAAGTGTTGCAGGAAAGAATTAAAGGTATGTAATTTAAGCAATACCAAAAACGTGTGTTCATCTGACATCTCAGACAGCACCTGTTTACATTGCAAATGGATATACTTCAGGTTGAAGTCCTTGTGAAATATAGCAATATGTACAACACATAGTGCAATCTAAGATGCAAGATGGACACACATTATTTTATTACTTCCATTACATAACTACATGTACTGTGTTACACAGTGAATACCCCCATGTAACAAGACAAGACATACCTTTACCCGTATATATATTGTGAGGTCCGATTCAGAAGCTTATTAGCCAAGAGCCATACCACTCATAGGCACAACAATAATACAAGTAGTACTTACATTTCTAACTGTTAATGGTGGACAACCTTACACTTCTACCTGTCTATAGTGACCACCTCACTATACAAGACACAGCTGTACCCCATAACCTGTACTAAGCCTGCATTTGTACCTGCTTTGATAAACACCTTACATTTCTACCTGTCTATGGTGGCCACCTCACTATACAAGACACAGCTGTACCCCATAACCTGTACTAAGCCTACATTTGTACCTGCTTTGATAAACACCTTACATTTCTATCTATCTATGTAGGCCACATCAAATATTGACAATTCCTGTTCAAGAAAGTGTACAGATGAGATGGCTGAGAAATTTAACTACCATATCAATATAATCACAAAGACTGATTATAATTTGTAATTTTTTTTATTATAAACAATGTCATAAAAATAAATATATCGTGGAATGTGGTATATACATGAAATATTTATTAAAACCAATATTGCACATTTTGACAAAGAAATTTTCATGGTGGTGTATATTTAAGATGACAGTGTACATTGAAACCATTCTCTGGTCATTTGTGATTCAAATCAAACATTTGTTAATACATGTTTATTTCACTTAAAACTTTTGCTTCGGTACAAGGACAAGTATATTTCAAATCTTCATAACATAACAAATCAGAGAATTTTCTTAAATTCTCATGTTTTTTTATCTCCCTTTGTAGTCATTAGCTATGCACATCAACATATACAAAAACAAGTTTATTTAGATATAAAAATCTACTAATATAATGAGCATTATAAAGACAACTTTCGATGATATATGTAAAATCACAGTAATAGTAATAGATATTTTGCTGCAACAATTAACATTGATTGTAGTGTCATTTCTGATTGCCAGTGTGACCAGTATAAATATATGTACATCAATGATGTGTTAAAATGATGGTGTGATAAAATACAAAAGGCCTGTAACCCTCACCTGTTTCTTTTGTAACGAAATAAGTGAAATTGAAACTTACTTAACCATTTCAGATTTGTTATTGACTCAAAGAATTAAAAAAACACCTTAGTAAGAGCAATGACAGGGACATGGTATGATATTTGGTTCAAAATGATCTCATGGAATTGATGATTTATAGAAAATGTTTCAGCAAATCATAGAACTGTTATGATTCCAAATTAATGAAAATTTAACAGAACCTGGTCATCAGCACATTATTCACACCAAGTTTGGTTACCATTAGCTTGGTGGGAAGTTGAAAATGTTTAACCAAGCAGACAACTGAAAGATCTTCTTTGATTGAGATATGTCCAAAAAAATACAATAATACTTTGTCCCACCCTGTATTCATACAAAATCATAGTCTCCTTACCGAAATATGCTCCATATCAATTTAGGATAAAACTATTTCACTCATTTCTATGCAGTAGTTTAATCTACTGCTTTGCTACTCCACCCCAAGAGAGGCTTTATCCTTCATTTATACAGTGCTGAAATCCTTTGACCTAAGGATACTCCATGCCAATTAATCTTTCGCATATGCTTCAGAAATAATCCGATCAATGAGTCCTTATTTCACCTTTGGGCCAACTGCAATGGAAGTGCCACCCTTTATTAAACATTGAACTCCCTTGGTCATGAAATACACCCTGATTAGGTAAAAATCCCTTTATCCTTACTTAAGGAATACTGTTTAAAGATTTGCCCACATTTCCCCTTTTGGGCCCAAAATGCTCCACACCTTTAGTCAAAATCCCTTCAGCTGTTCTTGAGTAGTTGTCTTTTAAAGGAAAGGTTGACAACGGGTACCATGCCATGGGAAAGGCTCACTTAGCCCTTTGGGCCTGGTGAGCTAAAAACAACTAGTGCACTATCACCTGGTTCATACAACAAATTGAATAACATTGAATTATTTTGGTGTGGTTGCAATTCATTCAGTATTATCAATACAATCTTTCAGCAATATCAGAATAACATTCTTCAATAAAATCAAAAAGGTTTGCTACCATCAAATTAAACTGTTTAACTTCCAAAAGATTTTCACTTCTTTGACCCATGTAAAGGTGAGTGGACAATAACTGGATTATATACAAAACACCGGAGACACAGGCTGTTCAAAAAGAACCAGTATTGGTTGATACAAAATACTTGAGGTTCTAGGTGTTCAAACGACCAGAGCTGCTTGGTAAGTTGACTGGGCATATTATTAGATATGTTAAGGTGTTGTACGTATACCCCTGTCAGTGATTACTTTGCATCTCTACACATACAGGTTTAATATGACGTCATTCAATCATTTTCATTGTGAAGTCACATTAACAATCACATCAATAGATAAAAGATAATCTACATCACATTATGGTTGTTGTTATACAATAGATAGCTTAACACAGATATGAGATACATTTTCCAAATTAATACAGTATAAGAAATTACCATTGCATCAAGTACAGGTAGGTAATATCAACTTACAGGTATATTTAGAGACTTTTACAGGTAATTGGAAAACTGACATTTACAGGTATGCTGGGTAACCTTAACAGGTACGTTTCTCACCTTTATAGTCACTTGAGTCACTTTAATGGGTAATTTTGGATTCTGACCTTTACAGGTAAGTTTGGTCACCTTTACAGGTATGTTGTGTCACATTTACAGGTATGTTGGGTCACATTTACAGATATGTTGGGTCACATTTACAGGTATGTTGTGTCACATTTATGGGTAATTTTAATTCTGACCTTTTTCAGAAATGTTGGGTCACCTTTACAGATACACTATCAATGTATTGTGTCACCTTTATAAGTGTGTTGGGTTACCTTTATAGGTATGTCGGGTCACCTTTATAGGTATGTCGGGTCACATTTACAGGTATATTGTGTCACCTTTACAGGTATGTCGGGTCATGTTTACAGGTATGTCAGGTCACCGTTATAGGTATGTCGGGTCACCTTTATAGGTATGTTTGGTCACGTTTACAGGTATGTAGGTATGCTGGATCTCCTTTACAGGTATGTAGGTATGTTGGATCTCCTTTACAGGTATGTAGGTATGTTGGGTCACCTTTACAGGTATGTTGGGTCACCTTTACAGGTATGCAGGTATGTTGGGTCACCTTTAGAGATATGTTGGGCCACCATTACAGATCAGCTTGGAAAGTTTGACAGCTACGGTGGGTCATCTTGAAAGGTATGATACTATTTGTTCACTTAAATGTATGCTTAGTCTCCATTACAATTGGCAAATTGCTTTGATCAAATAAGACATGTGGGCTTCACTGTCTAGAGTGTTTAAATAAATACAATTTAAATTTGCACAAGTCCAAACTGTGTAGTGTCCATTGCACATCATAAATAGAATTTACATACGTATGAAGTTAAGGCACAACTTCATTTCTAGTAGAAAGCAAAATTTTATCCATATGAATGATTTAAATAGACAGAATTTAATTAAGTGATATTCCTCCTTGCATGTACATGACTGCAAAGATTACAGACTCCTAAAGTTGAAGTGGTAGCCTGCTGCCCATGGCACCCACTACTTTCTAGTACCACGTCCGAACAGGATCATTACTACAGTAGTCTGGGAATAGTTACACAACGTATCAAGGAATCAGGCTTTCTGCCTGGGAAAATGGCATGGCACATACAGTATCTGTTAGCTGGCCATCTACAAATCACAATGACAAGGCAGGTTGGTGACAGTCCGGGGATGACGTCGGGGATATGGCACTGGACACACAGTATCAAAGTAAATGTGCCCCGTATAAATCCCTATGACAAGGATGAGGTTATAGGTGGGTATCTGTAAACACTGTCTGTTCCTTTGTAATACTATAGGCTGGTAGTTCCCGACTGTCATCATCTTCCTCACCAAACTGAAATAATATAGAACATAGAGCAAACAGAAAGACACTACTGGTAGTCATCAACAAACAGGTGTTTGATGACTTCCTTGGTGTGCAGTGTAATCCCGATTGTGTACTATTTCAATGCAGGAGAAAGGATTAAGTTAAAGTAGTCAAAATATTGTTTAAACATTTTCATATTAAATTATCAATTGTTAGAGGTTTAGATGAAAAAAATCTGCCAAGCCTCCTTTCTACACCCCACACATACACTACAGTATTGAAATATTACCAGATATGCTACAGTAATGGGATATCTTACCAGAGTGCTTTCTCTTCCCTTCTTCCAGAGATAATCTATGTCATCATCATCCAACACATCATCAAAATCATCCTCATACTTTGACCGGGATGAAGAAGATTCTGGACTCGAGTCAAGCTGCATCATCCGTCTGTTACTGTAAACAGGATTGGTAACTCCCTCCCCTCGGGAGCTAAACATGTGACCGGGCTTACTAGCATGATAAGGTCTACCAGACATTTCCTGAAAACAAGATTTTGTTCATACTTTAGTTTATGTACTCTGTAACATAAAGTGATTTAACATATCTGAACTTTTGACCTTAATGTCAGAAAAAGAAATGTATAGCTTTCCACCCCCAGAAAGCTATAAAACAAGTAAAATAATTTGCAAGGCCTCATACACACAGCATTTATTTACCTGGTAATTAATTGTTTTTTTATAAAGCTATATAACAAAATCATTCTCTCAGCCTCCTGAATCTGTAGAAATCATTTGACACCTGTAACCTTGATATTGGGTCAAGGTCATTCATTTGAATGAGGTTGATAGTTTGCCATCTCAGCAAATGAATGAGCAACTATCATAAGTCTAGGCCTAATGGTTCTGCAAAAGTTTCTGACATTTCAAACTTGACATTAAAAGTGGATCAAATCAATTCATATTCACTATTTTGATATCCCTAACCCCAGCAAACTATATATCAATATACTGATTCTAGACATCATGGTTCTGAAGAAGAAATTGTTTGAGTTTTAAACACTTAACTTTGATTTAAAAACATAGAATTTCAGCATACAACATCTTTTTTTGAAAACAAGAAATAATGTGGTTGATTAATTTCTGGATTTACACAATTGGTAAATTAAGGATGACAATGCTAATGTCACATCAAACTTCCTGCTACTGTTTAGACACTTACTGTTTCAAATATACTGTCATCGCTACTGCTGAACGTGAATGGTTGTGACCCCTTCCTGTGCCGTGGACGAAGTGGTGTGCGCTCACGGATGTAGGGACGGCGTCCATGGATGTGACGGAGACAGAGGGCAATGATGATGAAGATGAGGAGGACGGTGATGAGTACAAGGAGGACGATGAACCAGACCTCTTGGTAGAACATCTTCTGGACGAGGAGTACAGGGCCTGAGGTAGGTTTAGGGGTGGTGCCAATGTTATCAATAGCATTTGGATCAAAGATGATGGCTGGCGATTCCACCTGTCCAGTCTCTGTAATGGCTGCAATCGCAAACTCCATTGCTGAAATGAGAAAATTAGGACATCAGGTTTTTTATCACGGTTATGTATTAATTTCAACTTGTACAATCAAACCTGTATTTAGAAATCATCCTCAGAAAGTCCCAAAAGTAATCTCTTTAACAAGGTTGTCTCTTAATACAGGCTCAAATCACAATGAATCACTGCAATAGGGAACATTAAAAGTGGTCACTTAACACAGGTGGTCCCTTAATGGAGGTGGTATTATGAGCAGGTTTGAAGGCAATATATTTAACCATTTGAGTTTAAAATCTCAGCGTCTATTGTATGTTAATAAGGGTCTTACTTTTGTCCCGCTCAATGTTCGGGAGTTGGTGCAGGAAGCTGACCCCACGGAACACAACGTGGCCGTCCACAAGCAGGATGAACTCACGTAGCTCCCCCTGGAGGTTAAAACTAAGCAGCCAATCAAACACTGCTGTTGTACTGTTCATGTAGAGTAGTGGAAACTTCACATACTGTGGGGCTGAGAAAAGAAAATAGTCATAGCAACTTGTTAATACAGTGTATTGGTTATATATAATTATGAAGGATTTTTATCAACTGTACGTTTTTTATGATCTTTCCTTCACCTTGAAAAAGTGGGCAAATTAAAATGTTACAAAATGTTAAGAATTTGTAAGATTTTATATTTGTCTCCAACAAGAGATGATTTAAAGAATTGCTGAACTTGTTTTGAAATCCACACGAGAGAAAATAAAACAGGGCAAGAATACTGGAGTTTACAGTACAGATTTTATCCTTGAACGAGCACAACAAATCATTCCAACTATAACTTATATCCTACATTTTCTAAACCATACCACAATACCAGATAATGCTTCCATGTCTAACGTATACCTGCAGGCCTTGTTTCTGCACGAACCCAGGTAGGGAAGTCCACGTAGCCAGCCTCGTTCTCGGCTTGTATCTGGAACTCGTAAGCTGTGTAAGGCAGCAGGCTCACTATGGTCCTCTCTATGGCTAGACCATCGAAGGCAATTGAGGGGTCGCCCACCACACACGTCTGAGGAAAGGGCTGATTTGTTGGAGGACATGCCCTCCGCTGGTAGATCAGGAACCTGTTATTACAACAGGAAACATACAAGTAAAATATAGAGTTAATGAGGATGACTTATTTTATATAGCTCAAAAATAAGTATTTACAAAGGTTATTACATGTAAATAAAACTATCATAGAATGAAATTTCATGTTCAAGCATAATACTGGACTCAAGCAAGCATAAGATAGCCCCATAGATAACAATGATGGAAATGTTAGAACGGGTTGAATGGAAAATATACAAAATGAAAACCCCAGTGGGCTAGTTGGGTGGGAAATATACCTGACAATGGCCCCATTAGGACTGGTTGGGTAAGACCAGCCAAGTCTGATGGTTGAACTGTTGGTATCCACCACTCTGATGGGCTCCAGTCCTGTGGGTTTGGCGGCTCCTGTCTTGGCTATGGCTGTCCCACTGGTGGCACAGCCTCCCCCAGTACAGGCCTGGGATTGTAGGGCATACACAGTGAAGGGCATCAAGGCCATGTTTTCTCCCACAGTCTGAGTCAGCTGCTGACCACTGCTCCCCTACATTCACAAAGTATCATATAAATTTCATGCATAAATGTTATTTTAATTTCTTTCAAGCAAAACAAAAGTCCTTATTTGGCAGATTACTTCAAATTTTAATTTTGATTTGATTTTATTGTCTTTATAATATTCCAGTAATACAAACATAATATACATACAAGATTCAAAAATATTTTTCATAATGATATCAGACACTGAAAATATTGAAATATAGTGTATCCTATACATTTTCAAGTGCAGGTACAGCATGTTATAAAAGAAACGACATGCTGTATCTAACTGCATGATTGAAAGAGGCAACTGATGTGAGGCCCCTTACAGAATCAGGGTCGTTCTTCTTTCCTATAGGGCACAGGAGAAACCATTATTAATCTGCTACTCCCACATGGGATCTAAATATTTTCTTTCCCTTTCTCTTTTCACATGTGTCTCTTTAGGTATCCTAGTTCAACATTATTTGTTACTGACACTAACGTGACATTATAGTGAAGTGGTACATTTAGATTGCCCTTGATTGACACAAGGATGGAAAGGTATATTTTTTTCAAAATATCATGCTGATATATAGTGTCAGGGCTAATACACAAATTTTATGATGCACATAGCCAGGTATTATGCAGTAAAAACTTACCAAAGTACCATTGACTAGCACTGTGTAGTGGCGGATCACTCCATTAGGTTGTGTAGGGGGGATGATCGTCATTATTATACTGGTAGCTGTGGTGGACTGTACCAACAAATAACATAAATGATTTGTGTTATGTTGTTCTCAGTCTTTTGTTACATCTTACATTATTAGAATTTGTGTGTATGCCTTTCCATGCAATTCCATCTAAATAACAGTAAAAAGGCTTCAGTGTAAACTATTCCTGGTGCTAACATTCACACTCCCCTTTTAATACCGTAAAAACCCATGTAATGTGCGCACTTTTTTTTTATGTAACACTTGACTACAACTGTTTTGTGTTGCTGATATAAGTCTCCTTAGCTAGCACGGGACTCTTTTGGACTAAAGATGCAGTAAGGTAACCTATATACCTTAAGATAACTGACCATGAACTTGATAAATTTTACATGAAATCATAGTATGAACTTACATTTATAATTGGTGGGCTGAGACCTTGTGGTGGCCCCTCCTTGGTGGTAGCCACCGCCCACACACTGCTAACCTTGCCTGCACGGTTGACCGCAGTGACCATGTACTGGTAGTCTGTGAAGGCTAACAGGGTGTCGGCGAGGTCAGAGTACCGTAGCAGGCTGGAGTTGTACACCAAGGCTATCTTACCGTACGAGGTACCTGTAACACCAAACTTCATTTTATATCTCTGTCATTAAAATAAAGTCTTGTGAAAGAACTTTTTTGATTTGAAGTTATTTTCTGTACAATTAATGTTTTAGATTCAAAATTTGGATGAAGTACGTATACATCTAATCGGAATAGGGTTAAATTTCAGCCCCGAATACAGAGGCACGATGACCCTGATACCCACTACTGAGCATTCTCAGTATAATAAAAGGCATGTACTGATTCATACAGGCAGTGTTTACTACAATATATTGTTGATAGATTTATCCTTACTTACCTGTTAACTCACTGATGACCTGTCGCCTGTATACTTCATACGATACAACAATACCGTTAGGCTTGAGTGGGGGCTCCCAGGTAATGAGTACCCCTGCATGGGCCCCATCCTGGTCTGCCAGAGACAGCAGCTTTGGGGGCTTCTGTTCCTCAGGCGAAGCCTCAAGAGTTTTGACGGCCGTCATGCCACTCAGCTCACAGCCCCGTTCAGTACAAGCCTTCACCCGGAATGAGTACTCCGTCCAAAATTCTAAGCCTGGCACAATGTAGCTGAGGATTTCTGGCCCAGCAGAGAAAACTACATTGTTGTTTTCAAACACTGTATAGTTTCTGATTGGTCCGTTTGGTTGTACAGGTGGTTGCCATGTAACCTGGACAGAAGTTGATGAGAGAGCCCTCAGGACTGGTGGATCAAGGCCACTTGGTGAGGCAGAATATGTGGTTGCTATTGAGGCCAAGCTATCTACGCTGCCCTTTCTGTTGCGGGCGATGATGATGTAGGAGTACTCCGTACCAGGCTCCAGGTTGTAGTCTACATAGCTGGTCCTCAGTGATCCTGTCACACTGATGCTCTCCGTATAGATCAGCTCCCCATCCCTACGCAGGTCGTACGAGCTGACAATACCATTGGGGTATTGTGGAGGTCCCCATGTGACCTCTATGGATTTGGAACTTATGACATTAAGTATTGGGGCATTCAATCCTAAAGGTATGTCATCATCAGGACGACCTTTGACCTCTCCACTGTCAGTGCATCCTCCAGTTGTACATGCTGTTAGTACAAAAGAATACTCTGTGTAAGGTGTTAGTCCTGTCTGAATGTGAACAGTGGCTAATCCGGAATATATCACAGCATTGTCCATTTTAAGGTTAAACAGACTAATCTCGCCGTTAGTAGTGAGGGGACCCTGCCACTCCAGCCTCAGTGTAGTGGAGTTCCATGTGTTGATGGAGGGTGGTGAGACCAGTAGGGGTGCTGTTTCTTTGGTGCGGAAGTGAGAGGGGCCACTAGTAGTGCAGCCCCCTGCCGTACACGCTGTGACTTTGTAGCTGTACCAGGTGTAGGCCAGCAGGCCGGTGTCATTGAACTCCATAGGGTCATGGATGGTGAAGCTGAGAGGCACACTGTTGTTCCTCTGCAGCTGATAACTCTGCAGGATTCCATTCGGCTGGGACGACGGTACCCACTTGATGTTTAAACTGTCCTGGTGACCACTAATAAATGAGACTGTGGGCGGGGCTAACCACTCAGGCGCAGCCTGTGTAGTGAACACTGAAGTCCAGGGACTCTGGATAAATCCCTTGGAGTTACTGGAGCGGATGCTATATTGGAACTCAGAAAAGGCATCCAGGTTCATGTCAACATATTGATAGCTGTCCTGATCCACGTTTGTCGTTGTATACACCACTTCAGGGGCCGACAGACTTCTCCGTACCACTCGAGTCTGTGACCGTCGCAAAACCTCATACATGGATATCTTACCATTAGGCCTGACTGGTGTTGCCCATGTTATAACCACCCGAGAGGAGGTGACGTTTCCTATGGTAGGTGAGGACTGGTCAGCAGGAGGGGTCTCCGCGGTAGAGAAGGTGTAGACTGGCCCCCTGGTACACCCTGCCACTGTGCATGCCTCCATTTGAACATGGTAGTCAGTATAGGGCTGAAGTCGACGGAATTCAAACTCTCTGTTAAGACCTTTGTATAAGGCAATTGCAGAGCCTACCTCATAAATGTTGTAGATGGATACGACTCCATTGGGTTTCCCTGGGACATCCCATTTCAGTATGACAGATGTTCCTGTACTGATCTTCTCCACCACAAATGCTGCCAGTCCTGACGGTGAGGACTGGGCGGTCTGTACCAGTACCTTGTCTGAGGAGGTGTTCCCTACGTTGTTGTATGCTGTTATGTGGACATGATAGTTAGAGAATGGCTCGAGTCCACTGACTGATGTTGTCAGGGTGTTTTCCGACACCTGGACCATCTGAAGTGGTGCCTCCTGTGTGGGGTCATTGGTGAGGATGCGGTAGTGTATGGTGTACATGGTGATGACCCCATTAGGATAAGCAGGGGGCTGCCAGGATATATAGAAGCTAAAGGCTCCAGTAGAGTTAATGAACGGCTTTGTCAGTCCAGCTGGGGTACTCTCTAACGTTCGCACCATTGTCCAGGTGCTGGACACATCTCCCTGAGAGTTTCCGGCCACCACCTTGTACTCGTAGGTGGTGTAGGGCTGGAGGTCCTGACCTGCGTGTCTAATAGACATCACATCACCCATGACCCTGTTGATGAGGAGGTCCACTGTTGACCCAGCCTCTCTGTAGTATATAAGGTACTGTGTGATAACACCATTTGGTTGTTGAGGCGAGGTCCAGGACACATCCACTACATTTGGGGCAGTGGCCTTGACACGCGGAGGGGCCAGGTTCTCAGGGGGCGCCTCCAGAGTGTGCACTATCACTCCTGGCCCTGTGGCACAACCATTGGATACACCCTCCAGACATGCAGTCACACGCACCGAGTATTCAAAATTTGGCTTCAGTCCAGTCACTGTAGTAGACAAGTCAAGACCGACTCCCTTATCTACCTCGGAGTCCTGACCAGCATTTAGAAGGACCCTGTACTGGTCGATTGGAATCTGCCCCGACACAATGGCATCCCAGGCTATATAAACACTTGTGGCACTAAGCACAGTTACCTCCCTTGCAGCTGGAACGTTGACTAGGGCTGTTGGTGGCATGGTTAATGTTCTTGGGTGGCTGCTAGTGTTACCAGCATTATTTCCGGTGATGAGGAAGTAGTCGTAGGTCTCTCCTGGCATCAGGAAGTCGTCAGTCGTAAACAGTCCTGGACCGAAGTAGATGTACATGGCCCCTGTAGCCCATCTCCTCATTATGGAGTAGAACTTTATTATGCCATTGGCATATCTTGGAGGAGACCAGAAGACAAGTGTTGACTTGGAACTTAGCACAACTACTCGAGGAGGTATGACGCCTGCAAAGGTTACATAACATAACAGTCATATGTTATATATAGTGGACGAAAATATAAGAAATATTTGTTATAGATTTTGATGTTCATGAAAAATTCTTGCCAGAGGGAAAATTGATATGACTTCATTATATCTTATATCTGTAAATGTGTTGTATAGCATTGTACATATGTTTTCATTCCTTCAAGAAATAAACATCAATTAAGCTCTATTCATTCATTGTAATAAGAAAATAACAATTGCAATACATGTATTATATTCCAAAATAAGAAAGACAACAGCAACAATTTAATGAGTACATATAATGCAGATAGATACCGGAGAACTATACCTACCCTTTGATAGATCCTCCAGAGTGCGTGAAAGGACGGTAGGGCTGACAGTACAGCCTCCCTGGGTACACACCTCTAGGGTCACGCTGTACTGAGTGTATGGTGTTAAACCTGAAACAGAATTATAGAGCTTAGTCTACAGCAAAATACATCTATATAAATATACACTGTATGGGTGTCAGCAGTCAAATCCGAAACAAAATACAGGACTACAAGTACAGCAGAATACATCTATATAAATATGTACCGTACTGGGTGTATGCCCGAAGCCCTTTCAGGTACAGAACTGTGTATCGTACTTAAATGGTAGATAAAAACATACATGTTATTCTGTACTAGGCCTACATCATCAGGCCTGTATCAATATGGTGTACAGATATATATATATATATCTGATATAAATGATAGAAAGAGGAGAATGTTTCTGTCATGCAGTGCAAACACAACAAGCCAGCTTCTATATCAACAAGTCAGCTTACTCTACCAATTCTGTATGCAATAGGGTTTACCTGTGATGGTCAGGGATACATAAAAGGGTTTACCTGTGATGGTCAGGGAAACTCCCATGGTGGTATTAGACCAGGTGTAGCCATTCTCCATCTCAAACTTGACTGTGTAGTGTGATATAATACCGTTTGGTTTGACTGGAGGCGACCAGGAGACCTCAAGAGAGGCAGAACTTAGCACATTGACACTAGGTGGCAGAACATCCTCCGGCTTCCCTTCTGCTGTGGCTACAGTTACCTGTCATCAGTGAAGATATAAAAAATTATGAGTATTTATGATTATTATGGTCAACTGAAATCAATGAACTTACTTTGAAGCTATATAGTAGGTTATGTCAACCTGGTGTGTTACTGACTTAATTACCTTGTCACTTGCTGTAAACCTTGTGTAACTGTCTTACCTTGTTACTTGCTGTAAACCTACAGTGTAAATGTCTTACTTTGTCACTGGCTATAAACCTACGGCCTAAATGTCTTACCTTGTCACTGGCTGTAAACCTACGGCCTAAATGTCTTACCTTGTCACACTGGCTGTAAACCTACATCTTACCTTGTCACACTGGCTATAAACCTACATCTTACCTTGTCACTGGCTGTAAACCTACATCTTACCTTGTCACACTGGCTGTAAACATAATCTTACCTTGTCACTGGCTGTAAACATACATCTTACCTTGTCACTGGCTGTAAACCTACATCTTACCTTGTCACTTGCTGTAAACCTACATCTTACCTTGTCACTGGCTGTAAACCTGCAGTGTAACTGTCTTACTTTGTCACTGGCTGTAAACCTACAGTGTAACTGTCTTACCTTGTCACTGGCTGTAAACCTAGTGTAACTGTCTTACCTTGTCACTGGCTGTAAACCTACAGTGTAACTGTCTTACCTTGTCACTGGCTGTAAACCTA
>JAUMHH010177896.1:0-15369 GCA_032359455.1 Chlamys rubida
CGATGGATATTGCAATCAGTGGACAATAGGATAAAACATAAATACACGATGGATATTGCAATCAGTGGACAATAGGATAAAACATAAATACACGATGGATATTGCAATCAGTGGACAATAGGATAAAACATAAATACACGATGGATATTGCAATCAGTGGACAATAGGATAAAACATAAATACACGATGGATATTGCAATCAGTGGACAATAGGATAAAACATAAATACACGATGGATATTGCAATCAGTGGACAATAGGAAAATACATAATCACACGATGGATATTGCAATCAGTGGACAATAGGATAAAACATAAATACACGATGGATATTGCAATCAGTGGAAAATAGGAAAATACATCAATACACGATGGATATTGCAATCAGTGGACAATAGGAAAAAAACATAAATACCCGATGGATATTGCAATCAGTGGACAATAGTAAAAAAACATAAATACCCGATGGATATTGCAATCAGTGGACAATAGGAGAAAAACATAAATACACGATGGATATTGCAATCAGTGGACAATAGGAAAATACATAAATACACGATGGATATTGCAATCAGTGGACAATAGGAAAAAACATAAATACACGATGGATATTGCAATCAGTGGACAATAGGATAAAACATAAATTCACGATGGATATTGCAATCAGTGGTCAATAGGAAAATACATAAATACACGATGGATATTGCAATCAGTGGACAATAGGAAAAAAAGATAAATACACGATGGATATTGCAATCAGTGGACAAATAGGAAAATACATAAATACACGATGGATATTGAAATCAGTGGACAATAGGAAAAAACATAAATACCCGATGGATATTGAAATCAGTGGGCACTAGGTAAAACATTATTACACGATGGATATGGCAATCAGTGGGCCTTTGGGAAAATATAAATACACGCTACTTTTGACGTTCTGCACTTCCGAGAGTAACGTTTTGTTATTTTTAACGCTCTTCCACTGGAAAAGGAGTGTACTTGATAATTTTGACCCTCTCCCACTTGAAAGTACTTTATTTTATTAGTTCCCTGTCAGTAACCTGACTGTCAATATCATTAACATCCAGTTTACAGGTTCAATTACCTACCGTATTCATGTTGATGTGAGAGAAATTCATTCTTTATTCATGGGCTTTGATTCATTTTCAAATAAAAGTTTAAAATTATTTATGATATTTTTTGAGATGTGATAATACTTTTGCAGGTATTTGGAAGGAAATTCGTTCTGAAATTCAAACATTTCTATATGTTTATTGAAACAATGAAGAAGGTGCCGACCGGTTACCGTGACGGGGTAGGGTTGATATAACCAACACATTATAGACGACTCTCTATATAACTCGAGACGGATTCGATTGGTGGCATTGGAACATTTTCTCATCATTGTTATATATTCTACCATAATACCTGAAGACAGGTGGATTTATTTCTAATTTCAATGTGCGGACTATGTCAGTACACAGGAGATCTTCTTTCTTCTTCCTTGACATTTATTGTTCACCTAACTGTTGCACACCAGGACCCGGTTGTTCGACAGGTAATTCACTTAATCGGTGATATTAAAGCTCAAATATTATTTTCTGTGTCTCTTTAAGACACTTGCATTAACTGCATTAAAACTTTCGAGAGAGCAAATATTTAAGTAGAATAACATTATATGTAAAGTATCGAGGTTTTACTTTGAATATTGACATAACTATTAGATGTTAAAAATCGAAGTTAAACATTTATTAAAATAATCACCTGGGCCACGAATATTATACACTTTCTGATCTCATCTTCATTGTCCCATTCGAACTACATATTTGTAATAACCATTCTTTTTCAGGTAATTTAAGTCACAATAAAAGACAATTATTGTATGGATGGGTGTACAATAGACAGCACTGTTTGTCCTCCCGTACTGGAGACACTCACGTGGACTAATGTGATTGGCCTTCACTCGGACAATGCTACCCAATTCTTTGCGGATGCAAATACCTCGGGCACATATCATGGTAATTGGTCATACTGTGTTCACTTCGAATAGAACAGCGGCGTTCGTCTATAGTCGCTGTGAAACTGTACGTCACTTCATTTCGGAAGTCCACGTGATTAATATGTAAACAACGCATTTGCAAACGGCGTGTTACCTATATTGGAATTCATAATGGACTTTTTAGGAGAATTAACCAAAAAAAATACCTCAAATATGTACCTCGCAAAATGGAATGATAACGAGCGTTCAAATGATAAACATCCTTGAAAATATCATCCATGTTGCAGGAACGCCATTGACCCCAGGTCCATCTCCTGTGATAGCTTGTTTGTATAGCTGTACTGACTCTACTTCGATGTAAGAATAAAGTTTAAAGCAGCACGGTTTATTTTGTTTGGTACAGATAGGCACAGAAAAACCAGAAGGAAATTGCTCCATTTTATCTTAGAGATATGTCGGCGTCGATGATTTTTCTATATTATAGTCGATACTCACACAGGGGTAGAGCGAGATACAACAAAGACGACGCAGGACTTGTTTACATTGAGGCTCGGCAGTAATGCGCTGATATTTTCTGGTTATTTTTGTTTTGAGAACAATTACATAGAAATAAGAAACACTGAACTGAATGTCATTGGTCTTTCAGCTCCAGTGGGATATCTAGAGTAACGAGCCCGCCAGCTGGAACCCCAGCTTTTACTACAGACGGTGTGTAGCCGCTTCCTCATCACACTGCGCCAAGGTTTGGCACGGGCGTTGGCAGTACATTAGGCAGCTTAGGAGTATCAAGTACAGACTGCACGTGTATAAACGTGCATGCGTCACATTGACATTATACGAACACACGAAAGGAAAACATGTTACGTTGTTACATACAGGTGGTCAACTTCTGAAAGAATAGCATCACGCATGCGCGTAAAACAACCTTTCCAACAAATGGTACGGTTATGTAAGTGCACGTGATTGCAGGTGGTATTCTGAGTAATATAGATAAGATGTATTCACTGTGCATGTGATTAGTTAATGTCAACGTCAAAACAACACACGCACACCCGGAACGATCATCGCCGCGTCCAATTTTACTTACCACACATAACGTACTTTTTGATTTTGAATGCGTCTCTGAGGAACGGTTGTGATTCTGAATAATCTTAATGAGAAAAGCATTGTTATTCGCGATACAACTTCAACATCTTTGTTCATTTTAAAGCCTTTATAACTTATCAGCGTAACACAACTGTTCCCTTTCAGCGAGTCACGTAAAGGCCAAAATTAGGTCGGTAGAGCAACGCCAGGAAGGCCGATAGAGGCCGGTCCTGCTGGATCGATCACGGGCCAGAGTACCGACGGGTTATATCGTAGGACTTCCCATCCTTTATCTCTCAGCTTCCGTTTGTGTTTATTTGTAGCAACGATGAATGTACAGTTATGTCATGGAACCTTGTGGTACAACTTCATTTATAAATTCATATCTAATTCAATACATAATCGCGATTTTATATTAACATGCTGCTGCTCCCCTGGATTCAGTATTCGAGAGCTTGCTCCGAACATCACAACTTCCGTGATAGATGTCGACTGCAGACGGACATACTAACAACAAAGGGTTTCCAAAAATGCTCTTTGATGAAGACTATGGACAAGTTTTATGGTTGCTAGCATAGGCTCATTGGAACATATATTATTTTTGTGTGTCGATGTTTGTGATTACATGTATACTCATAACTGAGTCTGGTGGTTTTGTTTTCAGTAAAAGAATTCTCAATGTGATGACGTGACATTTGTTCGGATTTTATCTAGATTTTCATGGCGGATGCCGTCGATGAAGCAGAAGACGCTGACTCTTCTGGAAGACCTGGTCGTATTATCCTTGAACTTTTTCAATAGTCTTCTTGTATTTTTTTTTTACTTTGTTCAGATTTTGCCCTAATTTTATCGACTTTGAATTCCAATTAAGTTGTTTTTGGCACTTCGATATTATCTTGGGTTTTTTTCGCAAAAAATATGTTCATATGTGACGAGAGGGTGCAATGATGGTTTCGGAAACCGAAGAGGACATTTGAAAATGAAACAATACTGATACAATGTATGTCATAATTTTTGATATGGTAGCACATTTGTAACCTTCATTTCGGGCACCATCTTCAGAGAACGTGCTACCCAGAGATGATATTCCCAGGGGTATGATAGTATAGGTAGGACACCACCTACTTCAGAACTCCTGCAGACTTGGATTATTGGTTTTATTCATCCTGTATTTGAGAATACAGAAGAAACGAAATCACCCGGCTGTTCCGATTGCAACATTTGAAACCTCTGTCTTTTTTCTCTCCCTAACCTTCTTTCCGTTTTGGGCGTCTCTTTGGGCACCTTTGATTAATATGTTGCCAGAAAAAGGTTATTGAGCGGAATTCAAATTTTCGAGGCTATGACGATCCAAGGGACACGGGACTTCAAAATAGCCCGTAAGTCGCTCTGTTTATTATGAATACCGCCTTGTTAACCTAAATGGTTAAACACACAAAGCCTACAGAAAGAGCAGACATGTAAGAGCAGTAAACACAGAGACCTGAAGCGGTGCAGTGGGGAGAGCAGATTAATTTTGGACTCCATTTCGTCTAAAATTCGAAGACCAAAAAATAAAACCCAGATTCCACAGGAGTCTGCTCATTAGTTGCCCAATGCCATCATTCAATGGACTATATCAGGTTAATTATCGCAACTCCCATTCCGGACTTACAGGGGTTACATCAAATCGATGTTACCGAAGTTTACACAACTGAACAGTCAGACAGAGAGACAGACACGACGAGTATTACACGCGCATCAACACCCACGATGTTTAATTAACGGCCGGGGTCCAATCCGACACTATTACACAAGGGCGATATATGTATCGTTATATAGGATCAATTAATGGCCAGTATGTTGTTCGTCTCTCTCGTCTTTGTAGTAGCTGGTCCCTGTGTACAACCAATTACCGTATATTATAAATAAGTACCGAATACATGGGACATGATACATGCATCACTTCGTGGTCCCAGTCAAGGTCTATCAGCACAGATTATTTATGTACATAAGACTGACAATGACGTTGTACATTGATCAGACATATTAACGATACTAATTTGTAGACAACAAAACTGAGTGGATGGCCATCGTCAGGCAATTCAGTGTCCGGGATAAAGAAACAGTCTCAGATTTGTGACTTAGTCAACAACGGTTATGCAATGTTCTTTTAAATTTGTTTTTATTTCATCAGTCTTTAATTTTTTCTGTGTAGTGATATTTTCAATATTTTACAAGTTTAATAGACGCTTTGTGACATCACAAATTAACCGATATGACGTCGTGTATTAACGGTAAAATGTTATAATGGCAACGACTTTTTTCTGCTTATCACAAAACTGATATTTTGTAAACGTTTAATCAATTTGATCAAGATAATACGATATTCTACATACGTGAAGTTATTTTGATAAAAGGGATATCTTATTTCACATACGAGTAGTTGAAGTGTTAGAGATGATATCATTTTTTTTAAATGATTAAAGATATTAATTGGACGTAAAACTCAAACAAAACAAACCAAACCAAATAAGCAACGAAGTTGTGGTCTCCTAATTTGTCATTATGATATTAAGGTTTTACTTAATCTAGTAGGGAAATGACTGGCACGAACATCTTATTCTGTTTTGTTATTCAAAACAACTTTTGTATCTGCCTCATCTTCAGTTTTAACTCTTGACGTTTCTGAAACCAAAGCTATTTTATCTCTTAGCGTCTTAATTGGTAATTTGCGCATGCGTGACGCCATTTAAGTCATCTTGCACTTTACATCAGGCTTACGTCGTTTTAGCCTGGGTCATTTACAAATCTTAACATTGATAAGTGAATACATAATAGTAATATATAATGTGGTAACAGATATACTATATTTTTCTTTTTTTTTCTGTCTGTTTGGAGGTAAAGTTAGCGTATCATTAGAGTTATTGTGACGGCAGCTGAACTTGAATAAATGAAATGTGTACGTCTAGTATCAGAAGTAAACTTACACACATGTCCTTGCCTCTAATTCACGAAAAAGAACATTTTAAGTTTTCAGAGCTAATATTCTCCAGTTATAATGATAGACATCTCTGATTAAAATTTTAATTTTAGAATTAATGTAACTCTTATTCCAAAGCTGATACAGAACAGGGATATGTATAATGCGATAGCCTATACCGAGTCTAAGGTAACTCGTTCCGTTAAAGAGCGTGAGAATGAACGTAAAATTGATAACATTTTCCACGTTGACCTACAATGTATTACGATCCCTTCGCCACTTAACAGTGACGTCATGAAACCACGTCAGGGAAGCATAAACACATTATCATTCCTAAGTGTGTACCTGAGGTATTTTGATAATTCAAAGACCCTCGGCGGGCGATCTTTTATTTCTGCCCTCCATCTCTGTCTGACCTTGTTTTCCTTGTAGCACGCCAGTGAGCGATATGATTTGATTTGATTTAAATATTTGCACTGTGTATATGAAAAGATAGGGGAAGTACAGTGTGACTTGGTACGCCAAGTACGCAATTCTAACCCTCAGAGTACAGAAATATCATACTTACATTTTATCGAGGAAAATATATTCGTTTTGTCTAAATACACAATAACAGTCATTTAATGTATTAAAAGACGCATCAAAACAAGACAGCAATGTATTATCTTAAACTAATTGAGTAAAACATAAATGATATTTTATGAGACAGATATCTTCGTGTAATACTGAAAGAGATATATCTAGTGCGCGTGCGATGACGTCAGCATGTGCTATTAACTTACAGTGTTTAGATAAGTCATATATACATTACCGCAATACGATTCCTATAATTACTCCTAACGTATATTTATAGGTTTATAACGTACACAAATCTGTTCCAAGTAATGTTTCTCATACATGACAGCTACTGACAGGGCGTGCTCGGTCTACCAATGAAGCGATGTAAGGCAGGACCGATGGATTTCGGACTTCACGATGTTTATTCTGTATGTTAAATTTGATGAATAATAACTTTTAACTACTTTATGTTTTCAGTGTTATAAAGTAACTATTTATGTATGGCTAAGTAAGCAATCTATAAGTTGCTTTACTAATAAGTTATCTATTTGATGCATAACGTAAACATGACAACATTTGGAATATGACGATGTAAACATTGCAGTCATACAGTGGTTAAGTTACGAATTTCAAGTATGACTAAGCACGTTTGTGTATTTTCGCATCAACTGCCGTTTTTATGTTACAGTAACGATTCGAAGACCTTTAAACTCCAAACACATTAACACACATTTTTGCATATTATAATGTATGAATATGCGAATATGCAAACACTTGTCGTATGCCTGCAAACATTTCAAGGACGGTTATAAATAACTGAAGTGTGAATGAAAAACCCATTTAACACACTCAATGAGTTGTCTATTATTATTAACCTTTATTCCTTTATACAGACGGATTGAATCGCTACAGACTCATCAATTTTTAAATCTGAACAATAGACAATTTGCCAATGTTTCCCCATAAAACTATACTATTTATATTCAATCTCAATATCTTGAACTTCTGTCTAGCGTCTGTTATATGCAGCTGCTATACGTGCCTCCCCTCGCGTAGAAACATACATTACTGGCGAATTGGGAGTTTATAGATCAGACCAACTGATTAAGAGGGATCATGTGACATTCATTGTCAAGGTCATAGACCTGTGAAGATGTATCTTAAAGAACGCCACAGCCGGTTTCAACATGCATTCTCCGTCTTATCTTGGAGAAACATCCGCGATCTCCCATATTGCCATGGCCTGGGTTTAACCGAGTTATGATAATAAACAAATAAAAGCGATGGTTAACCACATATTGACGTTGATGGAATGTGGTGTTTCTGTGATGCATCAGTTATATTATCAGTCAAACCAAAAGGTCTATCTTGTGCCCGATAGATTGGCTATACAGTATATAACGCTCAATGGTTCCATTTCTCTTAATTTACTTACAAGAGCATGGTAAGAAAACAAGCGGTAGTGATCGCGTGTGCTCGTTAGCATGAATAAATCGGTTAATTTTGCAAAAACAACAAGATAATAACATCCCAACTGCCAAAGCTTTAAATTCGGTGTGGTCAAGTGGATAGAGTTATGCTCGTATATCTTCGCTGACTTTTCTCAATATTAGCTCAACTTATCACTGTCACGACTTGATTGGTACCCAGGGTGTGCATGCTGGTTTAAACGTCATGTGGATGAAAAGATTTTGGATGAATTGTGTTAGACAGGAGATTTGAATTCCCACCATAATACACTTACAACAGTGAGTTTATCCTATTTTAATCTGTCAAAACAGTGAGAATTCCGCATTCATCGAAGACGCCCACCTTGTAATAAAGGTCAAATTCAAGAAATGTCACGTCCTCACATCGACAATTCAAAAAGTGATAACAAAATCACAAGGCACACTAATAAACATAAACAAGTCTACATGTATGGCACACAAAGAAATGGCATATTTCCCTATGAGATCATGATGGCGTTCAAAAACCTTGTCAATATTATTCATCAACCTGTATCTTTTGACACCCTGTACTGTAACTGTACAGCAGTCGACATTTATCACGGAAGTCATAATATCTGAAGCAAGCATGAATACTAAATCAACTGCGACATGTTAACACCGTAGGGAAGGGAAATCACTATCAAGAAAGGTAAAGTTCACCCCCAGAAAGTGGAAATGATTCCGAGCCGTTCTCTTAGTCATGTTGTAAGTTAAGATCGAGGTAAACAGCTGAAGTGGAATGGTCTGCAGTGTCCTTAGTTTTAAGCTCGGGATGGAATATGCGATCGATGTAGTGAATAACTTTCTTGTTATTTAAAGGCAGCACTTCGGCGATACATCTGAATGTGAAACTGACGGACTTGGCTAGGATTTTGTAACGAGCCCTACAAAGCCCATAAATAAAGTCAGAATCATATGAAAACAAAAACAGTTCAGCCAGAAGAGGGGCACAGTTTTTTCCCCATAGGAATTGCGTACAATCTGCTGGGAAATCTTGCCATGGAACTCAACATTGATATTGTGAACCAGGAACCCATTAATTCTCATAATTGCATCAACAGATACGCTGACGAAGTTTGTTAATTAAAATAAATCAGTCAATGTATTGCATATAGCTCCAAATAAAGAATATTTACAATAATTTTCCCTTCGAGACATTATCTGTTGTAATTAACGTTAAGTTAGCACTGGATTGTGTGTATACCGTAGTGTTAGCACCTAGAGATCTTAGCCATGTTAACATCAAGGAGATTGTAATAGGAAAGTACTCCACAAAGACCGAATGCTGCTCAGCTGTATTTAATGAGATAGTTCTATAAAAACAATATCGAATTAATAGTTTGTACTTAAATGTAAAGTATTCCTTGATTAACACTTAAACTGTATCGATGAGAGCTTCAAACGAGGATCACATCGTTACGTAATTCTTCATCATTTGATGAACATAAACATCTAAAACCCATGTACCGAATTAAACTCTCAATGAGAAACTACAAGTGTACCGATGAACCTTTTCTCCAGGTATCACAAGGGGCACAGACATTTATACGGTGCATTTTATATTTGAAAATAAACTTTTCACTATGCAAAGGACATAAATAAAGGCGTACACAGATGCGTACTATTAGAACACATACGGGTATTTTTATAGTAGATATCCGGGTTATTTTGTGTTTGATTTCGTATAGCCTTACACTGAACGTAGTATCTCTGTAAGAAAATATATACAGTGAACCTAAATAGCAGTTATATAGTCTACCCATGGTGTTATCATAACACTTAAAGTCGATCTCTCTTATCACAGTTTATAAATAAATGAAAGGCGTATGCAAACCTTTGGCTCAGCTGCAGTGTGTTTATTACGGGAGCGGTGAATCAGACGGGTCTGATACGGATAAATACTTCATAAAACAAGCCCTGTTCGCAATGTTAACAATATTATAGACTTTAGATGTTAATCACTTTCTAAAATGCTCTTTGAAAGATGAGAGATGAGTTGTAGCGCTATACATTTAACCCGTGAGTCTGCAGAGCGCACTTCTCGAGGTACAGGGTAACATCTTGAGGTACAGGGTAACATCTCGAGGTACAGGGTAACATCTCGAGGTACAGGGTAACATCTCGAGGTACAGGGTAACATCTTAATATCAATGTTATTGTACTCGAGGTACAGGGTAACATCTTAATATCAATGTTATTGTACTAGGTCCACCTGACTACAGCATAACGTGGTACAGGGTAACATCTTAATATCAATGTTATTGTACTAGGAACAAGAATTCAAACTGAAATATTAATTTGTTTTTGTTATTGGATTGAAAAAAGGTGCAATTTGTAAAAATATGACTCGAGCTCATGAAGCTTGGCCCTACTAAGCTTTGTCTCCTTTCTAATTATAATTGTGTCCTTGCTTCATGCTGCGCACCTCTCTACCCATGATACTTCGCCCCCTCTCTATTTATACTTGTATCATAGAAATCTTTGTGTCCTTGCTATGCTTCGCACCACTCCACCCGCGCCACACCCCCTTACTCCATGCTTCGCCCCTGCTATATCTGCATGGCATTGTCAATAGATAACCTTTTTGAAAGCTGTGTCATTGATGGGACTTTAAATAGAAACATGAGACACAATTCTTCGTTCTCCCCCCTCCTCTCTTTCTATATATAGCCCTACATAATTGCTTCATGCTTTGTCCCACCCATATATTATATATCCTTGTATCCGGTTTGGCGCTAACCCCCTACTCCATGTTTCTCTACGTTAACATGCTAATGATGATAATCTACATCCAATTTGATACTTCAAAAAAGAAAAACCTTTAATCATAATCCTTGGAGGATTAACCTTTGTGCTTGAGATATATCTAAATTACATAACTGGATCACAACTTCATTTCAAATTGGAAGAGTTAGAATAGTTTGAAGAAGCCCAGCATTGAATTGTCGAAAGCAACATATTCTGTTCATTAAGTTGATATTGTATCTGATTGTATACGTACGTACACTTGTCTAATATGGCGGAAACGAATAGACATATGCATTGTACATGTATATTTCAATTATATTTATATGATCTATATTAACTTTCTATACACCAACGACATCCGAAATCGATCGACTTTTGCCGATCTTGACCGGGAAACACCGAGGTTTCATAACAATGTGCAACACTGGCTTTTGAAAAGCGATAGATTATTAAATAACTACATATTTTAAACTCATCTCACTACACCCAACCCGAAATATGCCTGTTAACGGTTTTGGGAAATTCCTACTTATACGTTTCCATGTTTAAGTCTTAATGCTATTTCTGCCTGCTCCTGCACAGTAACACATAATTCTGAGAGGAAGAAGTACCAGGACAATGGATGCTTGTTTAGACAACGCCTCTCGCCACCAGTCGTTGTTTCTGACTACAGACGGATATCTGGGGATAGCGATAAGCCATCAGATTCCGTTTAATATGAGGGTGACTGAAGTGGCAGGCGCGCGATGACTTTTTAGATAGCAGTGAGTTAAGCCGTATAGACTTCCTGTATAGTAAATTAAACATTGCATAACTTCTTTTGACTGGATATACAATATGCACAGTAGGATCAGTCGGGGTGGTCTTGTGAAAGAACACGTCCCTAGACGAGTCGTGCTAATTATTAGTTATAATGTTAAACTCCCTGCCACACACATACAACAAACTCCCTGCCGCACACACAACAAACTCCCTGCCGCACACACAACAAACTCCGTGCTGCACACACAACAAACTCCGTGCTGCACACACAACAAACTCCGTGCTGCACACACAACAAACTCCGTGCCGCACACACAACAAACTCCGTACCTCACACACAACAAACTCCGTGTCGCACACACAACAAACTCCGTGCTGCACACACAACAAACTCCCTGCTGCACTCAAACAAAATGCTTTCCTATACATCTTTCGACGTTGTTACCATGGTGAAATAGTGTACATTTATTACATAAATTCTACAACCGACGCTATAAACGTTTTAGTATAGTCCTTACTTGATAACCGTTCTCTATAAAATAATATATACAGTAACGTTAATATCACAAACTTATTTGTTTCTATTATTTTGTCAGCCAGTCAGATATTTTAAAAGTGGTATTGCTCCCGGGCAGTCTTGTTATGTATCATCATGACTTTATGATAATAAACTTATATATAAGATATAGTTACAAAATAATTAGATCATATTTCAAACCGCAAACGAATATCGGTATATTGTACTGTATTACTACACAAAGAAATACAGCCCGCATTATATATTGCATATTTATATCACACCTAATTGCATTATACTATACTGAATTACTCAGCATCCATAACGATACAATACTAAACCAATGACAGTCGCTATAGAAATGCACCAATCATTATAACATTGAAAAGTTTTATTCACGTCTCTTAACTGTTCCATCCAAACGATATACGAGAATACATGTTCCCACTAGACAATTTCAATACGCAGAAAGACGACTATACACAATGTTATGAAGAGAAATGATGTTTATATCGATAGCGTGTGTTGATTTATGGCTGTCTGAGCCGTAAACTAGTTCAAATATCACTTCCTGGTTTGAGTATGAGGTTTATAGAATTCTGGCACGAACACTTGGAAGTAAAACGCGTTGAAATTTAAACACTTGGAAGGTTTGAGATTCGTCGAAGAATCTTCAAGAACTTGGCACGTACGTATCGGATGTACAATGCAGTAGACAGTTTAAGATGTTTCAAATTCGACAATTCTCATAGAAGGTATTCAAAATAGAAAATCTGGAGAGGTATAAGCGACCACACACGGGTGTGCACGTAAAAGCACGAGAGAATGAGGAGATAGGAAAAGTATGACTAACGCTTTACCGGCCACCACATACATTGCACGTGGTTTGCCTGCGAGAGTATGTTTATAAGGGGATCCCTTAGATAGGATGTAAGCAGACTGTCGGAAGGTTAACACCGCCATATCATACATAGACTAGCCGTGCGTGCATCGCGCTCTCACACGGGATATTTTATACTCCAAAACCTTCGAAACAAACCTACGCCATGATTCTTCCGCGATATCACTATCATCAAAACCCCAGTAGTCACGGCCTATAATGTTGTAGTTATAACTCCATTATACAATAAGCATATTTCTGCGTGATATTTCGTGTGCGATTGTGCGAGGGAAATATAATTTATTCTGTTATATCTAGCTAATAACATGACTGTTGAAAGAAATTGTGAGAATTTGTCTAAAAAAAGTGCCAGAAGTCAAAAGAGTTACGCGCGTTCTCATCACAGGCAGATGTTGTCGGAGGAATCCATGACGGATTCGTCCGGACACTTAAAACCGGGGTATCCTTCCTCTGGTCACCACGGCAGTCAATCCTCCGGGTTACAACCAGGCTACCATTCCTCTAACCACTTGCAGCCTGGAAATCATGTGTCACATAGTCGTGCAGGATCGTTCAAGGTCGCCGGCGAGCTAAGGTCACGCCAAAATGTGCCAGAAACCCGTCAAGTAAAAGATGACAATTCTCGGCGTGGAAGTGTGACATCAGGAACACAGCCTAGTTACCTGTCAGTGTCGTTTGACGATGTTCGTGACGGACGGGAAAACAAAGACGCTTCAATCAGGCGAGTCAGGTCATTCAAGACGACATCTAAAGGGGTCGTCAACAGGGGTGATTCCTTCAGAAAAAAAGGAGGTCGTAACTCTGGCAGTACCAACATCACACATTCACGTGACAATGTCGGCCATTGTGGTGGAAGCACGCGACCTTTCCCGCTCATGACCCCTCGTGTCACTACGCAGACATCACAATCCGGCAACGCCTCCTACTTCAAGGTGCTCGTTCTCGGGGCCACAGGCGTCGGCAAGTCTTCAATTACACAACAATTCATGACGTCAGAGTATGTTGCTTTCGACAATTCAATGGGTACGTATACAAACTTTTAATAGTCAAACTAACTGTTTATTTAAACAATCTGTGTAGGAATACAGGAAAGACTCATGCTATATAGTGTTCTCTCGTATCTCATTGTCGCATTATTATTATCAAACTATAACAATATATTCGTGTAATAATGGGCTTGGTGAACTATTTTATCATTAGCCAATTTGTAATGTATACATCTGAAATATACCTCTGCATGTATAGGGAAACATATAGGTCAGCTCTGTTGCAATGCATTATCATATGAGGTTTCAATTTTGGTACGGGATCCACTGCAGATTCCCACTGTTTCTTTGGTGTCCTATTTTTAGAGTCATTAAAGAGACAAACGTCAGTTCCATAAACAACACTGGATTGATGTATTCTTTCTTCTCTCACTTCCAGCGATTGTTCATTTTATATCTTTCTCTTGCAACTACTGTCTACAACCTACATTTACGTATATATCCTAATAATCAATCAAATAAACAAACACTAAACAAAAGTATACTTTTCCTTTAAAACTAGTTTCTCAAACGTCTGAAATGTTTGTGTAAATGTTTAAGGAATCGGAATATAATTGCTTTCAAAATGTGTAACGGGCACGCCTTTCACAGAAATACGTCAGCTTAGGCGCGAAATGGAATCAACTCCTTCGAAAACAATTCCCATTTCAAATTCGATTTGATTCTAAAGGAATAGTTTTTGGACAAACAGCCTCTGCGCAAACAAACGAGAAGTAAACTGGCGGTTTGTAAATGAATGACATTTATAACCTCACACAACGAGCATTCTTCCCATTCTATGTGTAACGAGTAAACCATACAACCAGTGAGGTTTTCAAGGTATATATATATACTGATACCCTCATAACCCCCAATTACCAAAACCTTTCTGCGGAGTCGGCATCCCACTGTTGATTAGGTATATGTGTCCTGCAGTAGGGCCGTTATATAGCTTTAGCCCATCTTACGAAATGAAACGAAACGTTTGTAATTAGTTTGTGTTTATTTGTCGGGGTTTGACTACACAGCTGTACCTGATCCAGTACAGACAGCCTGTAGTATGTAATACCATTAGTGCTCCGGTTCTACTATATAAGCCAATTCTTATTTAGGACTCAGGAATTTCTTAAAGCAAACACTTAGTTAGGGATATGTTTGTACTCCCACACTTTTGAGATCAATACTCATTTAAATATCTTTGATCTTAATATTCTATCGACCAATACTCATTCGGTGTGTAACAAAACAACCCGAATGAGGTCTTTATACGCTGACGCTGTCCTGGTCAATCCATTAAAATATGATTGTACCCAGGCCCT
>JAUMHH010177907.1:0-15368 GCA_032359455.1 Chlamys rubida
AGGGCTTGCAAACAAACTCATAAGCTCACAGAAGGTTTGCAAACAAACTCATAAGCTCACAGAAGGCTCATACCAGCTCATAAAAGGCCTACAAAAAGACCCATACAATGTCTTAACTTCAATAAATTAAATCAGATCATAAACAGAATATCTCCAAAGACAATAAATGATTCATAGCAGGTCTAAAACCTCATCTGCTGAATGTTTGTAAGCCAATCATAGACTCAAAGAACACTTGAAAACAAACTTATCATAAGTCCATTAAAAATATTTCCAATCGGAAGGGGATACGACCCCTGAACAAACTTTGGTGAAATGATGGATGATTGCTACGTACCAATGATGACAGAGTAAAATACATTCTGTTGTTGTATTGATGAGATCACAGAAGCCTCAATTAATCATTGCAAATTTGGTTTGGTGTCAAGCTTGAACAAGAGCCTCAGGTGGTAAGTATAACTATAGGGCAAGTAAAAATGACTATGGGAAATGAGTGATTAAAATATTTTGAGTGTAGTCAATTGTTGGAAATGACTGATTAAAAATATGTCAGGTGCAGTTTACCATGGGAAAAGAGCTATGATAAATATGTTGAGTATACAGTCAATTATAGGCAATAAAAGATCAAGAAATATTTTCAGTACAGTTGATCATAATTATTATGATATAAGTGATTAAGAATATGTCGAGTACCGACTACTACAAGGAATGAGGTATAAATATGTCAAGTAATTGGGGATTGGAAAATGCATGAACTCGCTGAGTATACTCAACAATGGTACACAGTTAACGTACTTGTTATTCACAGTTAATTATATATATTTAACTGATTTTTCCATCTACCTATTTCTCTCAATTCCAAGAACCATATGTTGTGTATCTCTCATCTAAATTGTTTTTATAACTTCATGATATCATTTTTATTATTCTCCTGGTACTCCCATCTCCCAACGCTCTAAAGGAGACAGGCAATCATGTTTCCAATTCAATATAATAAGGAGTCAGTCTTCCTAACTGTACATGCCACATGTTATAGATGTAGTGTCACAACTCATCGTTCTTCTACGTTTTCATTTCTTATCTGACTAAGTAAGTCAAACATAGTTATCTTTATTGCGACAATAAATTCACCTTTAGGTAAACAATTGACATTTTATTTCTTACAACCAACAGAAACCTTGTTAGTTCAAGTCATTAAATTACAGTTATTGACAAGGAGAATTTTAAAAAGCACTGACAATTTTCTTTCACATAAATCAAATTTGAAATAATCAACTTCTTATCTCTCACAAAGTTTTGAGTCGATGTAATTTTAACAAGACCTGATCTGTAGTGATATACAAAGAGCTGGAGGAGCTCGTACAGGCAAGGGAGATAAGATGGAGATCGACCTCCGTCATTTTGATATACTCATGTAACAGGTTGCGGAGACTTGCATGCTGGGCTAATTGACAGGGCAGGCTGTGTGCTTCATTTCCCTTAATCAATCTGTAATCTGTAGGCTACAAGGCAAAATACTCCTAATAGATTGTCTACAAACTCTTGTTTTACCTCCAAGGCCTAAAATCAACCTTCCCATGCTAACAGCTGCAATTCTACAATAGATTACTTAATCTTGATCACAGTTGATCATTTAAAGTCAGGTACTGGATTTAAGATTTGCACACAGTCAACTATATGTACTGAAGAGCTGTTTAATTAACAGTGGGTCTCTTAAACTTTAGTACTATCTTATTTTCAGTCATGCTCATTTACAATTGATCACTTAAGTTTTAGTCCTGTCTTATTTACAGTCTGTCACTTAGGTTTTAGTCCTGTCTTATTTACAGTTGATCACTTAAGTTTTAGTCCTGTCTTATTTACAGTTGATCACTTAGGTTTTAGTCCTGTCTTATTTACAGTCAGTCACTTAAGTTTAAGTGCTGTCTTATTTACAGTCAGTCACTTAAGTTTTAGTGCTGTCTTATTTACAGTCAGTCACTTAAGTTTTAGTGCTGTCTTATTTACAGTCAGTCACTTAAGTTTTAGCGCTGTCTTATTTACAGTCAATCACTTAAGTTTTAGTCCTGTCTTTTTTTTGCAGTTGATTACTTAAGTTTTAGTGCTGTCTAATGTACAGTCAGTCACTTAAGTTTTAGTGCCTTTTCATATACATACAGTCAAAGAATTAAGTTATAGTATGTACTGTGAAAGTGTATCACTTAGAGTCAATCATGTAAGTTTTAGTACTGAGTTTATCATTTACTCACAGCCAATCAGTCATTCACCAGAATCAGGGTTTATAATCAACAGCAAAAGAACATTTTCTCTGTGAGACATTAACACTGTTACAGTACTGACAGTTCAACAAGGTTCTTGCTGTGTTCCTGAACAAATACTTGTACCTATCCCCTATCACAATCAACCAAAACTGTAGCCATCGCTTTGTAATTTCGGAACATGGATCTGACAAGCACCTGCATTTACCAACAATGAACAAAATCAGATAAGCAAAACAGAAGTTGTAGTTCTCAGCCAATCAAAAGCATTGGCAGTGAGTCATCTTGAATTATGGAATCTGGACAATATATCCTTATTCACCGTGTTGACGTTCCATTTATTACCAATTACCAGGTATATTTAACTCACCTTTAGTTATGAATAAAATTGTATTAACAGACCAAAAGGTTTAGCCATATGTTTCAAGCAAACAAAAACAACAGATGGAAGACATCTTGGATTCTGGGATCCAGGAAATATGGGACATCCACAATTACAATCAAAACAAACACTCAAAAAAATAAGAACAGCCAACCCAATGAAGTTTCAAGGGTTCTACCCTGGCCTGTGACGATGATCCTGACCTTGGCGTTAGAAACTTTTTCAAACGAGTATCATCATGTAAAATTTCAAAATGTGAAAACTTCCGGATAATCTCTCGAAGTGAAAGTATGATTGGGCAGACATTGTAATTATTGTAAGGTTTGTGTACATTCGTTGTTATATTTCGTATGCTTACCTGTTTTTGTATTAACTACGTGTAATGTTTGTATTGTCACCTTACAGGATTACGATGCATTCTGTGGGTTATGAGGTGTATATATAAGGCTGACCGGTACACGCTAGCTCTCTCGACAGCTGACCTCCGAAGCTAACATACCTAAACTAGGTGAGAGCAGCCTATCTATACTTTACCTGTACGATGGGACACTCGATGTAGTGGGGATATCTGGCGGACTGTGGTGGTGAAGACAGGGGCGTGGGAAGGTGAACACGGGTTGTTGCCAGTACGCCGGGGTGCGCCAGGACGGCGGGGGTTTACGCCAGGAGCGCCAGGGAAAGTCGGGACCTACAGTCAGATCTCCCCCACGCCATCGCGTGTCACGATTATGACATGACCTTATATACATGTACGACTGATTGAGTAGCGTTACGCCGGCGCGAGCTAAGTATACACCGGGTGCCCACAGAATACGCCGCAATTGCGACAATCTTAACGCCTATCGATATTCCATGTACACCTTGAATAAAGAAACATCGAAACCTTCATCTGTAGTTTGGTGCTTTGTTTTGATATAACTCAGAAATACCAGACCACGCCAAGAACGCTGGAACCCCGGAACAAGGAACAACGGGAAAGACACGCATACAAGGGAAGACCGTTACATTATCATAGGTCATCCACATCTGTGATGCAGGGCCTTAACAAAGCACTGACCTTCCTTTAATTTTCTTTTGAAGTAGCAGTATCATGCCTAAAAGTTAGGTCAATGACAGATCTGAACAACATTTTTCAAGACGAACCCATGATTTTGTCTTCACCAGAATATTGCTTAGTTCACCTCTGACAAGAGTGTCACAGGAAATCTGCATCACCAAAACGTTTGTGATTATCGAGCGCGGAGATGGAAACACAGGAAACCATCTTAATTACCCTTCACTTTTCCTTTATACGGACACAGTGGCACATTGTCAACACTCACCTCAATATTATCACAATTTCTATTCATTAATCTCTACATTACCATATTTTTCATTAAAAAAATGTCAAAAGAAGAAATTGAAAATATTCTAAAATATTGAATCTTTAAAATATTTCTCATTCTGAAAGTGTGACATTTCTGTACTTTGAATACAATGTTTAAAACAAACAACAGGAACTGCCCTTAATTCCTTCCAGGAAATCTGTAGCGTTTTCCATCGAAAATCTCCATAATAACAAGGTGCATCGCCATTATCATACACATGCAGAACGAGGACGTGCAAATCACTTCTTTCTCTCCCACATCTCTTTGTTTTTAATTACAAACACCTTTATTAGCACGATCGTCACAGCTCAAACCTTTTATCGTTTCAAACTCCACAGGTGTAATATGCAGGCCATTACTGACAAACATACGAAGGCAGGGATTAGCATCTTCAGCTAACACTGTGGGACAAAAATTATTATAATTAAACCAATATATTACACACTATTTTCACTAATTAGGAAAGTAATAGATTTTAATTAAAATATTTTGTTTCGAAAGTTTTTGGCATCACTCAGTCTTGTTGCTAAATTCTGCACGTGTGACATATTAACAACGAACCAAGATTTAAGTTTAGAATCCGTTGATTGTGTTTGGACCAAAAATAGAATGAAAATTACATTATCGTGGTAACCAGTAGCTCTGTAGATTACAAAAGCAAAACATATTTGTAAAACACCTCACTTTAGCGTATGAAGAGGTAAAACATTCGGCTAAATCTGTCTCGCCTCCCCCCCCATTTTACGTTTAAAGTTACACTTAAGAGATGACAAACACAAGAGTATTTACAAAAGAAATCACTATATACTCAAGAAGATTACACTAAATATAACTACAATAGAGGTCAAACGTTACAGACAATAGCGTAGCACGAAAGATAATTAAACGATGATTTCTACAGTGAAGACTGTTACACTGAAGATAATACCACTACAGATTGCTTTATTTGCTATCAAACAAAATCATTACACTCAAGAATTTTACACTAGAGATTGTCACAAAAAAAGTATTAAAAATAAATCATTACACAAGAATATTACACTAGAGATTGTCACATAAAAGGATTTATAAAATAAATCATTACACCCAAAAAATGTACACTAGAGATTGTCACATAAAAGGATTTATAAAATAAATCATTACACCCAAAACATTTTAAACTAGAGATTGTCATATAAAAGTATATACAAAAGAAATTATACACAAGAAGGTTACACTACAGATTGTCACATAAAAGTATTAAAAAGAAATCTTTACACTCAAGAATGCTACACAAGAAAGATTGTAAATATGAGAGATTGTAACAGGGGGGATACAGCTATACTAAAGACTCTTTACTATCTTAAGTAGTTACAACAGAGACTGTAGATAAATATACAGAAACAATCTCCCGTAAATACATTTTTGGCTCATTTGAGAACTGGTGTCAATAGCCTCTTACATTTCCAGATCTTAGAATAGAAACTTATTTCAGTCTGCGCAGCCCCTATCAAAGCTGTCAATACGAGTCACTGACACTTAAAGTAGACAGCAGACTTAAGCAGGTTAAACAATACAAGACCACAGATTAAAGACAAAACACAAGGAATTAAAACCTGCTGCTTAAACATTAACATGTGTCATCTATAAGAGTAGCTATTAATCACATTACATAAGACCACTCCAGTGCGGGCGATGATCTTTGTGTCTAGTTCCACAGCCAAATACAGACTGCTTCCCCTCGCAAAAACGTGTTTTAGTCTCCAAAAATGCAAAAATAGTAATAATATATCTTCCCAATTTCAATAAAAATAATACTATATTTTCCAAAATTCCTGTAGGAACAGGCTTTTATAAAATTTAGGTAAAGATGAATACTGGTTGGTGAACAATCAAATGATGAAGTTGTGTTTAAGGATACACGATATGGTTACAGAAGTATTCAATTCTATTAAGAGAATTGTAACAACACTTGGAATAACGATACAATGAGATAATCTACCAGGTCACTGACTCCTCTGACAGGCCATGATACATTTCTATTGTTACACTAAACCTCCTCAAACTAACTACATTAGAGCTATGTTCTTTAATCAAGTAACGTCTTGAATCTTCCTTTCAGAGTGTATTCATTTTCTAAGAATAGCTATATAATCAACAGGTTTTAGGAAACATTGCAAACTTTTATACTTAAAACCAATTTGAAATCTATAGGTGTGTCGAGTAGTTTATAGATTTTACAATTTCAACTGTTCTGTTGATGGTAAAAGCTGATCACTGGAGACGTAAATTTTGTGCTGACTTTTATTTCTTTAACAATTTCAACACTGTAGACCATAATGGACTCATCCAGATCAATGCATGGTAGAGTCTACTAAAGTTACATAGGGTTGAAAGGGTTAAAGCTTATGTACTCCCCAGATATACCAGAGGAAATTGTTTCCTGAGCTTAGATTATCACCCGTACAATCTGTGTAACAAGGAGCTCGGCTGAAGTCTTGGGTTCGACTCCTATCAGAGGCACTTGGAATAAATGACCTCTGCTAAATATGTAAAACATTTAAATGTCCATGACAGGACAAAAGCATTTCATCATAATTATAAATATCAGTATAAAAAGCAATGATCAAATTTTCCTACCATGTTTTCTTCACTTTTTGTTACTCCTCAGGGCCAGCAGTGCTACATACAACCATCCATTGGTAAACACATCGCTGCCTGGATGAAGTATATATGATATAAAGGCCAGACTCTGTAACTGTTTATATTAGCCACATGGACCAAATCCTTGATGTTAGCTTTGAACAGTTGCATCAAACTTCGCACATAAATATTTGTTTAAAACCTCAATTTTTGTGTGTTTATACATTAAAAATCTGTCCTCTTTGAGCTACATCCTGGAAAAACAGAATACTAACTCAGGCATGCTAGAAAAAATTTGCAAAATTATGCCCTCGGCAAGCTGACAACAACATACAGTACTGATCAATGGGTTTCAATTATAACATCCTGTAAACTCCCTCGCACCAATCCCTACCCATCTCGGCCAACAATGGCGGCCTCCATCTTGGTTGTTTGTAAACAAAATATGAACAGTGTTGGGGCACAATGGAGGTACAAATCCTGTCAAATACCTCATCAACACTTACAAAGATCAGACAAGGCCTGTCCTCAAACTTGTCAATGGAGGCAAGAAATGATAAAAGAGTTGGAATTTGTCATTACAGAAAATGAACATTCATCATCTGTGACCCATGATAACTTAGAGCAGCCGTGGCCCTGAAATAGTACATTCAATACTAGAAAATTCCATACAAATAATTCCTGTTCACCTACTGACCAGAATATTAGATATTAAGGAGGTTGATGTACAAATTTATTAATAACTCTGTATAATCCCATAGAATTCAAATGTGGCAATGGCATGCTGGGAGTTTTTCAGTACCATTTGTAATTTCAGTATTCTTGAAAGTTAACTTTCAGATATTTGTCATCCCTAGCCTGTCTCCCCATTTATAAGAATTTCTTCTTAATTTCATGACTTTCATGAATTTCTCCCTACTCTCCCCCTTTAGAAGAATTTCTTCCTCTCTGTCTTTGAAGAATTTTTCTATGAATAAACTCAATTTGTATAAATTGAATATAAAATATCTAAGTAAACTTAATGAAAATTTTCAAAAATACAAAATTGTAATTTTTGAAAAATATTTGAAACTTTACAAATATATTTGTATTTCCTGTGTTCTAAAAATCATTCTGAATCTTGCAGCGCCGCTTAACTATCTTTTATACACGCCAAATTTTGATGAAAAAAAAATGAACATCATTATATAACTATCGACCATATCTCATCCATGAATTGTTGTAGCTCTTATTTTCTATTCATCTTCAAGCCTTTATTTTTCTTCTGATTACAAAAAATGTCTGCCAATAAACATCCAGTAATAGAGACGTATAAAGGAGGCTGCCATTAGCAGCGTGAAATACATCAATGTGCCATGATTTTTTTTTAATTACCTGTGATGTCTTGTCGATTCAACCAGAAAGACCAGTAATTTGCTCAATTATTTTCTTCTGCTCAATGTGTAATTGGTAGAAATTTTGTTTAAATATCATAATGTACCTATTATTAAATATACACCTCACTATTGGTTAAATGGTTACTCAAGCTAATGGCCGCACCTGATTCACGAAGATGAAACTGAAGTATCTTTCTTTGATGTTTTCCTCATTTTTATATTATTTCATATTTATTTTTATGAAACGAACAAGAATTGAAATACATAAAAATAATTTTAAGAATTTCCCCTCACCTCCACATATGTCAGCTATGTACATTTTTTTGTACCAAGAGCCTGTCAGAATGACGTTTGACCGACAATAGTACAACATGTACCGTAATTTGGACATCTGCAACTGACAACAACTCATTAGGAAAGCATTCTATCACAAGTTTTGTCCTGAATGTTGTGCATGCTTCTTTTAATTCTTAAAGCCGAAGTATCAACGATTACACTCTCGGTTTTGTCCCAAACTCTACAACCTTGGGTGCAATGAAGTCCCCCTGTACCTACATATGATAGACTCTATAAATACCGCAAGTAAAATGATGTAATTAGCACTTAAGTCTGACCAACCTTAACCGCTAATATCATATTAAAATCTTTGACTGATAATTTATTTTACCAAAATTTAAATCATAAAATAAACTGCATGTATCAGTTATATGGGATCAAAATGAAGGATATCAGATTCAACATGATGACATCAGGCCCCAGTTATTCAAACGTTTGTTCACTTCAACCAGTCATCAGTGAAACATCCAAATAGTTGTACTTAAGATATTAGGCAAATTTAATCCTCAAAACGCATCAATCTCGTCACTTTTAAACAAACCCATTGCAGTGAAAAGATATGAGATATGTTTTGGGTTTTGTTGCAGTATTTATATTTGAAATTTTCCCTTACCACTCTTGTACTAAACATAATGTGCAATGGGGACCAAAAGATCATTACTTAAGGAATCTGTTTTAAAGCTAGAACATAACGAAAGAATCAAATTTAAGATAAAGGACTGAAGAGGCTTCGGAGGTATTAGACTACTACCCATTGTGGTAATGTACCTAATTTAGCTGATAGGACGTAATGGACCAATGGTGAAATAACCATAAAACTGATTCTTACGAATGTTGACACTGTTTACAGAAGCTTAATGCTTCTAAAACATGCACACATACCAGAGCTCTTGCATGCCTTTAAAACCGATTTCTGGGTATATGTTTCCAAGTAGGAAAAAGTTCAAACTCATTAATGCGAAGTATATTGAAATCAATAACGAAATCTGTTTGTGTTTGGATTTTAAAATAAAACATCGGATTACTTTTTAATAAAAAAATAAATGCAAAAAGCACTCGGATTTATTAAAAAACTACTTGATAACAAGTATTGAAATTTCAAATTGATTTCTTTTCTGTTATATTATCAACCAGTTGCTTGCTCCAGGTCGACAGGTGTAACAGGCCTTCTGTTATACCATTATCTCCCTTTCAGGGTGTCATGAAACAACGGTTTAAATGTTACCCATTGAAAATGTCCCTTTTATAACTGTATTGTCGGAGATTTGTGGAATGTATCAACTACTCATAATACGATATCTTCAGTTCAATGAACACCGTCAGATAATAGCGTAAGAGTTTTTTAAATTGATAGACAGACATTATCTACCTTTGTAGTCATACAAACAAAATATCCCCTGATGATTTATCTTGTAATTCGTATGAAAATTGTCCACAGACAACGTAGGTCTTTGTGTTGATCGTGACAATGGCGATCTTCCTGTACAGGTAAAACGAGGAAATACACAGATATGAGATAAAGTTCTTGTAAACATCTTCGGGCTGACTGAATAATCACACATCAATATTGTTTCCAATGTCTGCTTCAGTTGACTCAAACCATGGGGGCTTGATTTCCGGAAAATGTGAGATACTTCCGTTTGACACATATAATGGCCACCGCAATGAAGTACTCATAGAAAACAGCAGTTGATCACAAATTATGGTTATTCTCATAAAAAATAACATTAGTTACTTTCTCAGAAAATGATATAAGTCTATTTATTATGTAGAAGAGAATATGATTTTCAGAGATCCAACCCCTTTGCCTCAAACTGCTTTTGGAATGTAAGCCCTCCTTCAAACCTATTAACCCTTTCACCCCTATGTAACTTTAGTAGACTCTACCATACATTGATCTGGATGATTCCATTATGGTCTACAGTGGTGAAATGGTTAATATGTACATACATATAGTACACATCTACAGTGGCGATGAAGGAAAGGCAGGTACACATCAATACTGTTACCGACATTTGCCTAGCTCGCTCAAATCGTTCCAATTGTAAGCCCGCCTTAAAAGCTATTAAGTGTAGTTAGGGTATACCTACAATGAGCAGTCTTCGTACGACGCCAACGAAGGATCGACAACAGCGAATCAATGAAATCAATCACCAGCACCCTACATAAACCCTTACAATTAAGACCCTTTACCAATAGAGCCACATACAATTAAAAGCTTCTCACTGATAGAACCCTACAATTAAATCCTTAACAAAATTCTCCATGTCCCATACCAATGTTACACACCTCAGCACAGACATACTGACAGTCGTACATGATAGCCGAGCGGTCGATCGGGACCAGCATCACAGTATTAGTAACCATTACTCGAGCTAAAAACTATATCAGTTCAAACAGACTCAACAATCCAATCTAATATTGATACTTGGGCCTCGAGCCTCAAGGAGGAAACACTCGATCTGTGCACACAGATATGTAATAGCGAGACAGCGTTGGATACAGTGGGGGACATGCTGAATCACTGTAAATACCTTTATCTGAATACGTATTTAACAAATGTACATGTCAAACATTTAAATACAATTTAGTATAATGACACGACTGAATTCAAATTGTTAAAGCTATTTATTTGTATTGGCATTCAACACCGAGATAACAATACAGTATATTAAAAGTCTAGTCTAAACACGACACATGTCATATACTGGCACGTCCCTGTTACTGAGACTAAAATCGTATAAGTTACATTCCAGTTGCACTTGGCCAGAATTACCCATTGCATTTGTAGCAACATTATTACAAGAGCTCCATAATGAACCAGAATAGCAAAGGCAAATATAGCGCAATGAATGCCATTGTTTATCTAATCATTATGATGTTGTTAACCCTTGACCACCATAGACCTTAATGGACTCATCCCGTAAAACGCATGGTAGAGTCAAATAAAGTTACCTAGGGGTGAAAGGGTTAACTGCCGTTAATATTGGGAATGTTACCCAATGTTTCCAACGATGCAAAGTATACCCGACCTGTAGAAAGCCCATCATGATAATAAATTATTAACAAAAACTAAACGACTAAGTATAGCAGCCAATGGCAGTGTAATATTCCAGGTAAATGAGTACTTACTCGATTCAGGTGTGAAGTACAGGTATAATCCTATAATCCTTATCAGTTATTACTTCCGTATAAATCGGATGTCGCACCCCGAGTGTGATCACATTTATGAAGTGTCGTACAAGTAGTAATATCTGTGCGAATGTCCACTGTATCGTCTACTCATTATCAGTTTGACTCCTGTGTAATCTCACATGACACCCCCAGAGCGTGCATACAAAGTGTAGCATAACGGGGTAAAAATCCCCCAGTTATCGTCCAATCATTAACAGTGCTGTCCCGCAGCATGCAAATATCTATGCAGCGGTATAGTGTACAGATGGCAATTAACGTCCGAGAGAATGTCCATTGTTATCGTCCAATCATTCTCGGTTTTACATCCCTATAAATCTGACGTCGCACCCCAGAGTGTGTTCATGTACACCGATGTGTAATACTAGCGGTTACATCTAAGACCATGTCAACTGTATTGTCCAATCCTCTTGAAACCTGATATCATCCCAGAGCACGCTCACATCTATAGAGCAGGTAGCATCTGAGAGCATGTCCGATGACTATTATCATCCATTTACGATCGGCTTTACTCCCCTTGAAACCCGGTATTATCCCAGAGCTTGCTTGTATTTACAAAGTAGAGTATAAACATCTAGGAACACTTCCATTATTATCATCCAATCACGATCACTTTTACTCTCCTAGAAACACGATATTATCTAAGAGCATTCTTATATATATGCCACAGGTAACGTTTAAGATTTTCTCCAATCATTAACAATTTTACCTATTTACAAACTTGATATTAATCCACAGCATACTCACACCAATAGACCAGGCAGCAGCTATGAGGTGGTGAAGTTGTCCAGTATTATTGTCTGACCCTGACCAATTTCACTCCCCTATAACCCTGATACTACCACCCCTGAGCACGCTTATATTGACGAGCATGTTTACAGTTTTGCTATATCATCATCAGCTACTACCCTAATACATAAACCTATTATACTATCACCGGCACAGCGTGACAATAGGCGAATATATCGGATGAGATTTTTAACAAATCCTGGGGTCCACTTTAAATTTTAAAATACTTGGCTGACGAAAAACATTTCACGGTACTGTACTTGTGTAAATGGGATCTTTTGAAAACCTTAAATCTGTGCCGTAATCTCTTTTAAGTCAGGGGTTCGGTTAGACAAAATGGCGGTTATAACACAATAAGTCAGCCGCAAGTTACTCTGTGCGATTCTTACATTGTTGATTCCGTAGAGAGTCATAAAGTCATTTGTAAAGAATCACCCGGTGTTTATTACACCTCCCCTCCATACACTGCTTCCTGACGAAGGGAAAAATGTAACAAACTAACAACAAAATACTCGACTGACGATAAAGGATCAGGGATAATTGGTTGTCGTTACGACCCATCACCTCAAATAATCTTATCACCGGACGTGTTGAACAGTGCCCGAACAATGATCGCCATTGTCAGAGGTTTATTGACACACCAGGTCATTTTTTTTTAACGTGGTTTTGTTAAGATGATCCCGTCTCCATCTCCATCTTGATACAAGCATATAGGCCAAGGATTACCGGGGGAGCTCTGTGATGACCTACAGATTTATTATTATAGCGTGATAGTCCACAGATTATCTCTTAGTAATATGGCTTACATATCCTCTGGCCAAAAATAATCTGAAACTTTTTCAATCAAAGTTAACGTTTTATGGTCCAATTTACTGAACATTATTCAAATGCTAAACAAAATATCTCCTAGTCATGTTCCGAGTTATCCGTACATTTAGACTCTATCTGACTTTTCAATCGGAGGATTACATGATAAAGCCCATGTGATAATCTCCTGACCGCCTCTGGCCAAAACAGCTTGACTTTGTGCACGGTCTCATTCAAAATACTAATACCTTCTGATTTAAACTTTGAATTATTAGAAAACAGCCTTTAACCATAAACTAATTTTGATAATTTCAAGTGGAGATTTACGACACTTGATAAAACCCTATCACAATAGCTGATTATACTTGCATGAAAGAAAGTTGACTGAAAGCCAAAAACTGAATATTGTTCTCGAAATTTGAAGACAATTAACTGAAGTAGAAAAGTCAATTTGAAGATAAAACCTTGTAATACATACACTAATGTTTGCTTAAGATAACAAATTGTATAATGAAATACAATTTAAGAATAATCCTTCGAAGTTAATCTTAAGCGAATGTACTTAGTTTTTATACATGTATACAGATACACTATAGCTAAGGAGTATTAATGGCGAACTATGGTCCCTATACCAACTCTGAAGAACAGATAGGTATCTTTTTACAGGCAAAATGTACGCCATTCTCTCTTGTATGTTGGGAGATCAATCATTGCTTACTAGTCCCTTGTGTGTTACAGTTAAAGCATTGACAATGACTTAAGCATAATTACTTTCTCCCTTGTGTGTTACAGTTAAAGGATTGACAATGAGTTAAACATAACGACTTTCTCTCTTGTGTGTTGGTGAATAAACAACGCCTTCCTCCCTTGTGTGTTACTTTTCATTATTGACAATGCTTTCAGTTCATAGTACCAGGAGAAATGCATGAACACATAAAAGTTGAAATTATGAAAAAAAACTCCAATAAATCATAAGAATTGTGTTACATAAAAAAAAGTTGTAATTACCAGTAAACATCCACTTTCTTAACTCATTTACCCCTGAAATTTCATAATGAACTATTCCAGCCTTTGAGTTGGAAGAGTTCAAATGTGTCTTCAGGAGTGAACGAGTTAAGGATCATAATTAGCTGCTAATAGGATACTATAAACCCAGTACACCAAACCTCCTTCCATATATATATATACCTAGCAGATTTTCAGTTTCAGCAAGTTGATTTCACACAAACTTTTATATATTACAGTGGAATGGCTTTTCCCTCTCAGTAATCTAGCAAAGCTCTTTCTCCGCCGAAGAGGCTGGATTTTACAATGACTGAATTTCAGGGAAACAAATTTTGAATAAAAAAAAGGGATATATACTAGCTTGTACGTCGGCCAAAAACGTTGTGTGTGGGACAACGTACCTTATACAATGTTGTAAACTAACTAACATCCTGTATCCTTCTTCTCATCCTGGATGGAATTTGTTAGTAAAGCCAATACAAGTGTAAGAGGAAATGAAAATGCGTTGCCAGAGCTGGGATTCCAACCTGGGACCCTCAGAACTGTAGACAGATGCTCTAACCAATTGAGCTACCTGGTTGCATTGCCAGCAATCGATCCAGTCCAGGTTTGCAACACAGGTTCTGGATTAGCAGGGCTCTGTTTATACAAGTTACACTGTACTTAACGATGAACATGACTTTGTTGGTGCTGGTTAAAACAGGAAACACTACAAGAGAAATATGTCAGTAATGGATGAGTTCACACCAAGAAGGAGTGGTCCTCTGTCATCTTTTCAGAAATATTTTCTCTCTGTGTGTGCTATACCTTATAACACAACAGGACTAATGCTGACAGACTCGATCAAAATAATATTAAATCAGGTCTGGAATTACTCTAGAAGGTGACACACTGGAAACTCATCAAGGCTTTCATCGACCCTGATGATGAGGATGAAGGGTTTCAGTGACCCCGATGCTTTCCATTAAAGTGGGAGGGCTGAGGTGGCACCTAATACATGCCTATGTATAATAAACCTTCACATCTAACTCCTCCACATTATAACTATGGAAATTTAAACATTGTCTGAATAAGTAGGAAGCTCACAGAGACATACTGTATAAATACACGTCTATTTTTCTATAGTGTTATTTTCAAGAATTTTCCTAGTAGGATAAAACCACAGGTGCTCGGGTTCTGGAATATATGTGAAATATTATCGCACCCCACTAGATATCACAACCCCATATCTAGT